>ADNK01002687.1:0-51653 GCA_000320545.1 Bigelowiella natans CCMP2755 | reverse complement strand
TATGAGAGCACACATTAAATATCATCTCTCTCTCTTTCTCTCTCTCTCTCTCTCTCTCTCTCTCTCTCTCTCTCTCTCCTTCACTCTTCTCTTGCAATTACTGTTCGATAGAAGTGCAGATGTCAAATTGAAGAGCAGCTTGTTGCGTGAGGAGAGTCAAATCGAGAGATTTCGCAACGACGTGTTGCCGCAGCAACGACAACAGACGAGGTGACGATTGTGACGACGGAATTGAGGAGTTTTCACGCGAATGGGAATCATTCTTAGCCATCAATCCTGATTTTTCCTTCTTCATTCGAGTTCTTATTTGCCGTACCTAACGACGACATTTAGAAGATGGAAGATATACTGCTAACTATGTGAAACACATTGCTGCTTGTTGCCTTGGTCTTTACAGATGTGTGTATATATGTATATATATATATATATATATATATATATATATATATATATATATAGAGAGAGAGAGAGAGAGGGAGTGTGTGTGAGAGAGAGATGTATATATCTCTGTCTTTCTATCTGTGGGGGTGGGGGGGGGGGCAAGAGCGCGCGCGTGTAGAGAGAAATATGTATAGAGATGGGGCTAACAGACTCACTCACGCGCGCGAACACAAAAAGCCGCGCGCACGCGCGCGCGCGCGTGCGTGTGTGTGTGGGCGCGCGCGCGAGGGCGAGATTTAATAAGTCTCTCTCTTTCTCTGCGCGCACGCGGGCGCTGTTTTTCTCTCTCTCTCTTTCTCTCTCTAAAACACTGAGAGAGAGAGAGTGAGAGAGAGAGAGAGAGAAAGAGAGAGAGAGAGAGAGAGAGAGAGAGAGAGAGAGACTTATTTGTTTTAGAGAGAGAAAGAGAGAGAGAGAGAGAGAGAGAGAGGGAGAGAAAGAGAAAGGGGAGAGAAAGAACGATGGAATTTCAGTGCTTTAATGATATGCATATGTGTAGGCTTAATCGTAGAGGCTTGGAGATGATTTTCTTTCTATTTCATCGTATCTTCAAGCTGAGCCAACAACTTTGTCTACCTCACTATCCAATAGCCCTTTTCTCTATTTATTGTAAATCGAAAGAGGAGGGGGGGGAGGGGGATAGCATAGTTTACCTTCATATATATTATATACCACATATAAATCTTTACGGCACACTGTGGGGTATAAGACTACTATAGGTACCAGGGAACGCTGCCACTCAAACTGATCTCTTGAGAACTAAATGAAGGAAGAAATTAAGGATGAATAGCTGCTGCTTCACGACTATCGACTCCTTCTTACAATCATCATCATCACCATCATCATCATCGTACACACAAACTTGCCCCTCTAATACCTCCAACGTATCTGAGTAATAATCGGTGATGGTAATATAGTCCGGGCAGAGCGGATCATGCAATATTGCCTCGTAGATCTAATTATGTCACAGTCAAAGAAGGAAAAAAGGGGAGGGGAGGAAGCGGGGAGAAAAGAAAGAATTGCCAATACGTTAGGAACCCATAAACATCGAAGTGAGTATCACAAATGAATCGATCCTGTGATCATGTGTTTCCAGAGCGGCGAGAACAACTACTGTAGTGTAAATGATTCCCCGAAATGGATTTTGACATTACTACTGCATCTCAATTTTGGCGTGCGATGAATGTGCGTGAATGTGTGATTGTGTGTGTGTGTGTGTGTGTGTGTGTGTGTGTGTTTGTGTGTGTTTTGTTATACCTCTGGATCAAGGTAGACAAAAGAGTTATCCAAGTCTATATCGGACTTTTTAGCCACTCGCCTTATATTTCTTCGAAATAATAACCGCATAATAACACACATGACATGACACATAAGTATAAAGATAGTTGCGTTACATCATTTTTTCTGCTTGTGCGCGCGCGCGCGAGCAAGCGTATTTCTCTTCAATACGACAACTAATATGAGATGTCGTGTTTGCGCCACCACTACCTGTCGATATCATCGGTAGTCAGACTAAGCCAAGATACTAATTCCGTTTGAGCGATAACTGCCGTCGAAAATAAGGTTTGAAGCAAACACACGCACGTAAGTAAGTAGGGCCAGAGAACTAGCAAAAAGGCACACAAAAAACATTGATCTTAAAATCAAAAATGTACATACAAGTAACACTGCAAAGAAAGAAAGAGGACACCATTCATTCAAAGGCTGCAGCAAATATTGATAAAGGGAGGAGCCATGATAAGAATAATGATAACAACTTCAAACGAAATAATTGAAGTCTTATTTGACAAATGCGTCCTGACTTACTATCTCTAGAGACGTAGTTAGAGCAGAATAGATCCCAGGTATCTTGGTCCAAGATAGCATACTATTCAGTCGTAATGCGAAGAAGCACAAATGTGAAACGCGAAGGCGATTTGGTGTGATGGTTTTGGCAAAGGTTTCAGAGGGGGGGGGGGGGGGGGGGGACAATGATGTTAGGCGCCAATGAAAGAGAGAAAATAATAATAATTTTATCTTTTTCCTATGTGGAACATCGTTGAAACGTGTCGCTCAGGAGGATACTGTCTTACTACAATCGTTTCAAGATGTTTTAACACAGATTTATTTCCGTTACTAAGATGTAAGTTAACCTTGGTGGCGATCATGAGCCTATGCGTCGCCATCATTACCAACTGTAACAATAAAACACAACGGTAGCAAATTGTGTGCAATCCATCAAGCAATAACAAAGCAACGTTCAGTATAACCATGCACAGACAACACTCAAGTGAGATTATTCCACAAACAGAATGTAATATTTGGCACCAAAAGCATATTATGTACACATTCAAACAGCAGTAGTAGTAGTAGTAGTAGTAGTAGTAGTAGGAGTAGGTCGGCATAAAATGCTTCCCCAAAACTAAAACAAATAATATTTGTTGGTACTGCCTAAACACGTGTGCTGCGCACGACAACACCGCTCACACTGCGTTCTATTCTTTATACCGGAGAAATGACAAAAGTGGTGATTGGGAGAGGGTCCTCATTGGTAGCGTGCAACACGATAATTGCAATAATGGCAAGATTGTCCACAAGTTGTTGACTGAGAGGAGGGGGTAGAACATGTACTCATCGACTGTCCCAAGGAACAATAAACAACATAACAGCAAAAACAGATGACTGCATGTAGTTCTCATGGATAGAATTAACATAAATCAAGAAATATGGGTGGCTGTGTGTAGAAGGTGCTGTATGGTTGGTAAATGTAGCACCCGAAGATCCATCTGGAAGAAGAACCATCTGGTTCAAAATTCAGTATCAAACTCATATTTTTAGCCACATATATCCCGTCAATTAAGATTGCAAACGGGATCACGAACGGAAAGCAGACGTGGTACCTAAATGCGTTTATCATATAAAAGATATATATATATATATATATATATATATATATGCGCATAATATGTGTGTGTGTGTGTGTGTGTGTATCTATGTGTGTCCATGTTCGTATTATCAACG
Source organism: Bigelowiella natans CCMP2755 (assembly GCA_000320545.1). Taxonomy (NCBI): domain Eukaryota; phylum Cercozoa; class Chlorarachniophyceae; genus Bigelowiella; species Bigelowiella natans. Next base: position 48,212 of record ADNK01002687.1, on the reverse strand, counting down.
TGTTATAACACAATAAATCAGATTGAAAATAATATTACAGAAAAACTCGCAAAAGAACGTAGAGGTTGATAGGGTCATCCGCCGCCCGGCCATTTAGATTCGATACCGACACCTATATTGATATGGTGACTCGTCGATATTTGGTTTTTCGATAGAAGTCTTAGGAGCAACTCCAAGTTGCATTATTTCATTATTATTATTACTATTATTATTATTATTATTATTATTATTATTCTTATTATTATGTTTATTGCTGTTGGCCAGCTGGAAAATATGGATCGTGATTTGGAGTTGGTGTATAAATGTGACAATAAGTGTGTGATTTAACTGTTCGTTCTATGTTCATAGACTTCATAGACTTGATCGAAGCTGATGAATTAAGTGATATTGCCTTATATTAGAGAACCAACGATATCCAATCCCTCTGGTATCCACGGTAAAAATATATAGAGGGAGGGGAGGGGGGGGGAAAGATCGAAAGTAGACTATGTTTAATATTTTGGGGGAATTTGGATCACGTATTTTCTTCTCTGAGGCCACGGAAGATCGTGCAGCTTCAACCTAAAATAAATAAGTATCGTTTGTCATATAGTTGCTTTTGAGTAAAACTTGGAAACATATATAACTCTGCATTTATATGCAATGTCCCCACTCACAGTGATGAAATGCTATACGTTTCTAGTACAAATCATATTCATGAGATACACAAACACACACACACACACACACACACACACAAATATATACGTACCGCAAAAGATGTCCTGCGAGAACGTGCTTCAGTCAGCCTACGTTTGCCCCCAGTCTAGCAACCAATCACAGGCGTTATCACAGGTATTATTGGAGTCAGTAACGACGAGGACGGCATGCATACACACACCGATGCTTCTTAGCACACCATTCAAGCTCGTCATATAGTCTCTGATTGGCGTGGTTTTGTGAAAGATGCTCACCCGTAGCAGTGTCGCAGGTTTATAAGTAGACGCGCCGTTCTCTTCTTCTATTGGCGACTTTTGGTCGCTTTTCCTCGTTTTCTCCTTCTCCTCCTGCTCCTTTCTTTCCGCTGCGTCAATTGCGTCCACGTCAGTAATCTGGGGTCGTGCGTGTGCCATGCGATTGTGGCGATGATGGTGACGATGGTGGTCATCAGAACGTGCTGCAGCCTCCGGTGAAATGTCCCGAGGGGGTGCTTCTACTAACTATGTTCGTGGGGGTGGGAGTGAAAGAATGTTAACATCAGACAACACTCAATCAATGATCCTGACGACAACAATATGAGACAATGGAGGATGTACAAAATCTCGCAACCCCTCCTGCCATCTCCCAAGTACCTCCCCATGTTTCCAAGCTCTGCGGGAGTTTTGGGAGTTCTTCGATTTCGGCATCCTTGCTGGTTCCACACCGGTGTTGGCTCAAGCCGTGTACCTACTAGCCTAGTCGGATGCTATGTGTGTTTAACAGAAGTCTAGATGTACACGCACTCACACATACACCAGATCTAGATCCAGCTCTGGATAACAGCAGTTAGATCTACGGAATAAAAAGTTACAATACTCGTATACGAGATCTAGTACGGGAATTATCTGATAGAATCAATGAAATATTCAAGTCGCTGCTTCAAAAGGGAAAGGTATTTGGAGCCGATGTTTCCACGGCGTCTAATTTATTATTTAGGTGCGACAAGATTTTAAGATGTCGCAAACAGAAAACGCACGGCCCCCCTGCATCACCTGCTTCCGCGACGATGGCGTGAAGCATCGGTGATCTGATCAATGGACGCCTCCTCTTCTCACACTTGCCAGCACAGATGAAATGACAACGCAGAGGGGCGTCGGTTCCAAATTGTGCCTCATAATCTGCACTTCTCTGGTATTTTTCACAATGAGAGAATTGACGTTTGAAACCATTAAAAATCTACGGCGGCGGTTAAAGCAGCACCTTTCTCCGCTCGTATGCATCAGACTAATCAGTAGAGTCGCACCCTAATTGGCATGTGCATTGTTGTACCATTGTCTCCCTACCAACAACATTATAGCTTATCTTGCTATTCGAGTTTACCTCGAGAGAGGAAGGAGCTGCTGACGGGCCTTTAATCGTCAATGGAGATGGAAGCTCTCATAAGCAGCACATTCTGTTAAGGAAAAATGCTGTGTGCCTATATGGGACATTGAGGGCGCTCAACCTAACGGGTCATAGCATACGAGAAAATGTCATCGAGGAGTTGGACGCGGTACTAACGTCATCATCGTCGTCATCCCAAGACTTCCAATTATTGAGAACGGTATGCTAACTGTGGATTTGCTATCATTTGCAGGACGTATTTATCAGTACAGAGGGTGATGAGCACATAAGTTCAGCAGATATCCTTAGAAACGCAAGCGGTCGCCATGGCAGCACTCATCCACGCACTGTGGAGATCGAAGTAATGGATCCTTCCCTCAATATAAGGTGGTGTGCCTTAACAGTAGGCAGCGTAATGTGAGTCACGTCGGTATTCCGAAACCGGTCGTTCATGGTTGAGGATTCATCTTGCCCGGAGAATGTTCCTCAGCCTCTCTAAACATCCGCATAGAAACTCAGTCATCATGTTGGAATGATGATGATGATGATGACAATGACATATTCAGAGACTGGTTCTTCTTTCTCGCTGGGTCGCCAGTGAAGATTCATTTGCTGGATACGTTTTTACACGTATGCAGCGGGAGTAACTCTCTAGCGCCTCTAATCAACGGCCCGGGGCACAACGCCTTCGTTCTTTATCACCGTTTCCAATGTAGAGAAATGATCGCTGCTGAAGAATTAGGGGAGAAAAGAAAGGGGAAAAGGTAGTAGTTTCTCCACCCTATTTTTTACTACAGGATTCTCATTTGCGGCCATTGGCAGCGTCAGATTTACAAGAGTCTCCTCGTCGCTTTCTTCTCTTATCTCCATGCATATTGTTTTCGATTGCAACACACATGTTCCCTAACACAAATGACCTCTATTTTCAGCTACGAGAACGTCGCAATTATTCGGAGTGACTTATTCTTCCGTGCCCCCATCGTTAATCCTTCCAAACTGCGAAGAATGCAACCCAGCACAGCGCCCCCCCCTCCCCAACAAATCGATTGGGTACGGAATAGGAGTCACAGCAACGGTGCTCTCGATAGAATGGAGCCAACTTCTCGTAGAAAGGAAGAAGTTGCCAAAGGGACATGCTACATTGCATGCCAAGATGAAGATTTTGACGGGTATTGTGATACGGATGCGATCTGTGATAGGAGGGGGGCGGAAACGTACCTCTCACAGGCGGAGATCCTGGTAAGAAATCCCCCAGGACTTACCTTAGCCTTGCGCGACCATATCGAGTGGGTTAAAGCGAAGGTGAAGAAGCGATTCTATGGCAGCGTTGTCACACGCACACACCCAAATGGAGATCCAAAAAGAATGCTAGTCAATGCAGAGACCTTGCTTAAGGTGCTGCTGCTGCTGCTGTTGCTTTGGTTTTGTTCTATCTATTAATAGCATATAAAACATATATATATATATATATATATATATATATATATAATATTGAGTTTACAGGGACAAAGAAGCTGCACACACACACACACACACACATGAATATACATATATGAATAATATTACCTGTGAAAAGGTCATGCTTGACACCGCTAGCGTACAGACGCTGCGGGTTCCTGACGTGGCGTTCCTGACCTGCGACTTGCCCATTTCCATCAAGAATGTTCATGATGGCTTCATTTACAAAAAGACAAGAGACTCAATCGCCTGCGTTTGGAGCTCAAAGGATGGGTGCTCTATGTCCCCCTCCCCATGTGTAGTGGTGCTGCTAGTATCTAGCACTTGTCACCTTATGCCCTGAAGAACAAACAACTCATATTTGCTTACTGATATATCCACATGTAAGATGCATTTGTCTTTAGTAGGAACAAACTGAACTTCCTTTTGACAGAAATTCTTGATGTGGTGCCCTGTGATAAATATCTTATGCACAGAATGGCATTTAAGGCATCACATGGGATTCGGCTGAATACATCACGCATATATGCGGCGTATGTGAATCGATGCGGTTGGTCAAATGCCTTTCTCTCTTCGTTCGCACGCAATGCAACAGCGCTAAGATTGCATCAAACATCCGTTTTTCCCCCAAAGGAAGGCGAGAGAGACGACAAAGGACTATCATGTAAAGTTTAACATTAGAGCAAAGTTGTAGGTGAAGACCCGTTAAAGAAACAGTGGTCATTTGTGTGGCTGTACTCTAACTAAAAGGAAATGAATAATGATACAGGGAAAATTAACTTTGATAATAAAACTAGCTGCAATTGAATGAAATGATGGCGTGCCTTGTCGGTCACAAGAATTGCGCCAATCGTGCCATTGGATCGATCTTGGATAGGCACATCCATGACTTGCACGGCATTCTGTCCAGCGTTGAGCATTTATCGACTTGTATCGCAGCTGCTATTCACATAGGCGTTTGTGCCGATAATGGACGGACACACAAATGCACACGTACAGCACCAGCAGATCAAAAGGTTCACGTAAGTAGCGATGACGCACATGCAGCGCACAGGCTGACTTACCAGCTAAACTTGCTGCGCACGTGCCATCGATCGTCAGAGATGTCGATCTCATTATTAACGTTTACACGGAAGGTAAAGAGTAGCAGTCAGGGATATGTCGCACAACGCGGATCTTAGTTGAATTTCAATTGTCTGCGCGCGCGTACGTGACTGCGCCATGTTCATCAGATGTGTCGCGTCGCGCACAGTGCAACATGCTACATGAACACATGCTAAATAACATATTACATGTCTGTGATCTAAAGCCACGTACAAATGCAACGCTGCGTAAATCGAATAAAACATATCTAGATATACGTGTGCTATTACTAAGCCCGCGCGTGGCATTATAGCATCGCACATCGATGCAACGTTTACATGCATGAAACCATCACATCGCTCATTTAATCAGCACGTTATTGCAGTTGTACATAACTATGTTGCTAAGTTAGACTACTGCATATCATATCCAATTGCACAAAGCTACGCACACACCCTTACTAGTCACGTGCTGTGATGCTATAGAGCCTTTATGGCTATATTCGTCTATGCGCGTACGAACACATGTAGTTTCATACACATGTTCTTCACACCATATGTAGTTTGAAAGCTGCGTGTGCACATGGCTAGATGGTAGCGGAGCTGGCAGCGGTCACTCATAACATGACAGCCAAAACCATGATTATACATTTTGACTCTTTTATGCAACGAAATCGTGCAGATCAAGGACTTTCAATACTTTCGCAGCCCATTCTTCTTGCTTTGGACATCCGCTTCGAGAAGCTTCCTCTTTTCCTTCTCATTAGTTATCTCTCCGGAATCGACAATCGTAACTTTTAAAGCAAGTTTCTCTGGCATTGAAATATTTGCCATAAGTACACAATCAATCCAAATCATAGTTTTGTGCGCTTGTGTTTGTGATACCATCAGCCAATATCATCGTCGTAATTAGTGATCATCATCATCATCATCTCGACTACAATCAAATCACCTTTCTTCATTCCTTCAATCTCTATTGCATCCACGACATCGTGTCCTGCAATAACCTACCAAACAATCAAACACATCATATGGATTGATGATAAATGGTAAACCATCCCCAGCTAGTACAATATTAAATAAAAGCCCCCCCCCCCACACCCATTCATTTTTTATCACGCTAAAGCAACTACCTTGCCAATAACGACGTGTCTACCATCTAAATAAGGAGCACGTGCCGTCGTGATAAGAAACTAATAATGTATCATCCCCGATAAGGAAGTCGTATCAGAAGCAGCTATCAACGGGGAGGAGGAAACAGTCATCACAATAATCTAGACGCGCCATAGAGCTCCCTCAGTAGACGCAATGAATAATCAGAAAGGCAATATTCAGAGGAAGAAACAATTGAACGGAGGAATATAAGCAATGCTAAGTATCATCATCAACATTGTCATCATCGTCATCATCATCATTTTCTATCGTCGCAGCTAACTAACTCTATTACTTGTGATGCAGTAGTATCAGGCCCATTAAGATTTACCATGGATAAGAGGTACTTTCTTGTGTGAGATAGCTGTGCATATGACAATGATTGTTATTATATTGGCTTCCTCAGGTGTTATCAGTGACGCTTCATTCATTAACAACAGTCGCCATTTTTATGAGGGGGGCTACTGATCCGGTAGTACTGACGATTGATTAAAAGAGAAACCAACCCTTTTGCAATCAGCAGAATTGGCAGATGAGGGATGAGCGCGAGGAGATCATGCAAACAATGCAAGTGTCATACACAGATTGTGCCGGATTTGCGACGTGAATAATCCTCCTCGTTTTGCCAGTCAGCACAAAGCATCATGGTGTTGCACTATTTGCAATTAGTAGTAACGAGTTGTTATTAGCACTACCACGAAGTTTTCGTTGGGGAATGTAGAGCCATATATGGAATACCCACCAGTGCCATTTTTATGAGTTATATCCCCCCCTTTCACGAAAGAACCTGGTGGTGTGTGAAGATGAGTGTGAACAGAGAGAATTCGTTCCTTTGTTCTTTCAAGTTGGTTGCTTCTCTCCTCGTCATTTACAATTATCTTGCTTGGTTTTCACTGTTTTTATTTTTCCTTTAGATGGTAGATACACACAGCGAGTCCTCCTTCTATTACCGGGAACAACTTTGTGGAAAAGTGATCCTTTATATGATAGCCGTCTCCCATCAGAACGTCGCGTGTGCCCCACACATAGGCATCGGAAGTTTTCTACTGTCAATGGAACCTGGAAGTAGAGGAAAGTATATTATAGTTGCCTGCTGCTGGTGATGACGGCAGTGAAGTTAGAGTTGGGAATGAAGATTGTCGATGATTGCGCTCTTTTGCAGTTAAATAACTTCATCGCACCATGCTTCTCAGTACCCCCGCCCCCCTTCCCAATCTACCCTGTGCTTCTGTTCTTTCATATAACACCGGGACAAAACCAATAACTTTTCAGGTCAAGAGCCATCATCATCATCATCGTCATCACCGTCGTCATCATCGTCGTCATCATCATCATCATGATCGTCATTGGCATACCACATCAACGAAGAGCTCAAATACAACTCGTTCTGTCAGCAAAGTCTTTCCAATACGAATCGAGAACCAGACTCTGTAAACAAGGAGAAGGAAACATATCGGTTGCTGTACTGATGAGACGCATAGCCTTAAAGGCGCTTATGGTACACGGCAAACAACTTACATTGGATTAGGATTTGAGTTTCTCTTCTTCACGTATCTGAAAATAAGGTAGTAATAGGTCTTAGATATATCGCATAAATGATTGCTGCGTTGAACACATCACTGGCGTGCAGTGATTGTGAAGTATATGTGCATGGAATAAGTAAGTATTACTGGTCTTCCACTGCAGGGGCGATGTCATCGGAGTCCTCCTCTTTGGTTGTGGATATCCCTGTGACACGGCATATATTGGCATTTCTATCTCTAGATGCAAAGTCGCAAAACAGAAGATCAAACACTTACCGTAGAACACGAGGCACAATAGCCCGATAACGACGCAGCTCAGGAATAGCGGCGAGCGCTTCTTCTCTCGCTCCATTGTGTGCAGGGTTTCCATTGGCTTCCCCGCCCCACAATCGGCCCAATGCCGTCGCTGTCAACCTTGGGCTCTGAGCAAGGTGGGGATAGAAGCTTCCTCGCCGCGAATTCTCAGTTGTTTAAGCGCATCAGCAGGGGGGGGCGTGATCCGGGAAGCTATTCTATTTGCTTCTCTTGTTGGTGTGGTATTGTTGTATTTGTTGCCATTATGTACTCATTTAAGATATATTTATTACGATATTTATCGATCTCATCTTCTGAAGAAATTCCTAGTAGATTCGGTGAATAAACACAGATGGGATCGACCGAGGAAAATGGATGTTCTGCGGGAAAGAAAAATGGGACCGATTCCTTTTTTAGCGACAACAAAAGGTGCGTCGCTCCAATAAAAAGACATGGAGTTCGAGCCGAAATTTTCATCGGCAGCGATGCCTCAAAAAGAGTTGTGCCGCTCTCTCTTCCGCAAATGTCACTACCGGAGTGATCGATCGATAACAGGCTATTCTTGCATGAATCTGCAAGCTCTGTGATTACTTGGCGAACTTTTTCCCATTGACATGCGCTAGGCCTTGACTTATTTGCTCAAAGAAATGCGCCGATACCGTGTCTCACCATGGCAAACTGCTTTCGTTTTCGCGGCGCCGCACTGGCAGCGCAGATGGAAAGCCTTTTGGATCGTTGCATGGTGACACGGAAGAGCTGCCGCACAAACCTAGATAGAAATTTGGTGCGAAACGTCAGAATCCGTTCTTTCGGGGCACAGCAATCAATCCTCTTTGAAAAACAGAAATCGGTCAAATTGAGACAAAGAAGTTCCAAAGATGGGAGCCGCCAATGGACAGGAAGCCCTCAGTGACGAAACGATGTTCACGCAACAGATGAAGATGAAAGGCCTTCAAGCCTGCCGCAAGCACTTTCGTCCACGGCAGGTAATATCTCATAGTACAGCTTGATTTGATAGAAAATCGATCACATATGGCCTATACATCTTGAACGATTTCCTGCTTCATTACACAGGCTGTTGCATGTGCGCAACTTAGTTCATACATGTACTCGGTAGGGAAATCTCACACACAGGTATCTCAATAAACTGTCGATGAATCTTTTCCTCTCTCTCTTTGTGTCTTCTATGCCTGTGTGTATTTTGCTTGTCTTTCAGCTCCTGACTGACCTCTTATATTTGTTTTTCATTAATTTTACATAATACTGGACTATTGCGTTTTTGCTTAAAAAATAGTCTGCTAAACCACGAGATTCGTCGATTGCTCGAAAATTGGTAAAACTAATTAATAAACGCATCATTAGTATAGTGATAATTTTGGCAACTGATTCATATCTTGGTAAAGTATTATACGGTACAAGAATTTAAAAAAAATTGCAGGAAATATGCGTCTACTAGAACGTTATTTGTATGGAGGACGTTATATATTCTTCTCCGCCCTTGCCTTCTTTCTCCCTTCATGATGGAAGGTTCCTGACTACATGCACCTAGTGTGGCCGCATGAGGAAAATCTAATCCAATGGGGAATGTTCCGCAAAGGTAATAACTAATGTCCAGCCAATGCAGCTTATGATGCTCATCCTGTATCCGTTAGACGATAAACGACAATGAAGTGTTTTCCAAAAACACATCCTATATTGCATTATTATTGACGTTGTATGGTTCATCATCATCCTAGGTCATCTTATCACTTGACCCATACACACATTGACTGCTGCACATGTCTTCATTCTTCTTCGAGAAACTTGTTGACCTCCCTCCCCTTTTTTATCGTCACCTTCTCCCTACAAGGAATCAACCTACACGTGGTGTTCCGAGGAAGCTCTGAATCAACCGATTGGATGCTAAATCTAACCCCAGGAATTACCTGTCGCAATGGGTTGAAGGTAAATTCGTTGCCAAACTAGACGCATGATGGTGATGACGATGGTGGTGGCGATGGCGGTTATATCTGATGATAACCCTATATATACATCTAAAGTGTGAAGAAGACAAGAACAAGACAAAAACACCTAATAAAAGCCTGAAGGCCATCGAATCGTTATGCCGAAAGCCGATTTGTTTTCTCCAAATTACAACACTTTAAGGTTCACAGCGGAGTTGATTCTGCTCTCCACTGCGGCACACAGAATGTTCCTGAGCTGGTGTGGAAGGTGGTTTTTTTTTCATTATGCATACCACAAATCAATAGTGCAATGCGGGGTGAGGGTAAAGGGCTCAAATGTGTGTATGAGCAACACGAACTCAACAATCAATGTTTTGATCTATGGCACAAAGAGAGTGGACGATAATACATGTATGAAACATATATCATTTTGCTTCGCTTTTCGAGGAGTATTTGCGCTTTTCGTTCTATGTTTTTTGAAATATGACTTATTTCAAAACGCATCCAATCTTCGGCTACAACAGGTAGTGAAGAAGCACATTGAATCAGAGCCAGATATCGAAGGGAAAAGCAACCTATACCTATGCGGGCATGCTTTAGGAGGAGCGTACGCACAACTTACTGCTGCAGAGTTTCTATACTCTGACGACTTCAAGGTAGGACTGGTTGTTGATGCGACGGTGATGATGATGAATAGAGAAGATCAGAGAGCATTGTCATTGCACTTCTCCTCTCCCTCATCGTTCTCTTTGTAGGATCTTCGCAAATGCTTCGAGGAAGGAGGAAAGCTTAGAATCTTTGTCAACACCTATGGCTCGGTATTTTAGTAGTGTGATTTGTTACTTATTGCATGTAAGTACATGTGTTCGCATTGATCCCTTCTCATCACCATCGTATACTTCTCTGCTCTGCTACAACTGCTATTGCTCTACTACAGCCCCAAGTGATTATTCCCCCAGAAGCTGGAGAGGGAGGAGAGAGTTGGGATGTCCTTCAAAAGAATACGCATCATTACGTGGTTGAGGACGACCCCGTGCCAAGACTTGCGACTAAGGATTGGCTGCTATTCGTACGTAGATTGCGAGGATATGATGATGATATTGAATAGTGCATACTATTTGTCGACAACATCTTCTTCTTCGTCTAGGTACTTCCTGCATACATCGAAATGTTCAAGTCCAGATACTTGCATATGAAAAAGGGTGGGGGGGGGAAGAAGCATGAAGAGGGCGAGGCTGGGACGATTGCAGGGATCAAAGGGTAAGTTTCACTTGATATGTGCGATCTAAGCTTTCTTGTCCAAGCTTTGTGATGAGATCATGATTTCAGTTTATTGGTGTAATCCATTAGTTTATTTCACAGGTTCTTAGCACTGTTCATTTCCTATATGCTAATAATTCTCAATCTACTAGTTTTATTTCATCGTTGCTGCAGCCAGCCGAGCGCCATCACGGCTTATTCTTCCGCTACAAACCGGTGTGTGAAGGATTATCCCTTGCTCGTAAATTTCGCATGGTTAACAAAATGTGAAGAAGTGTTAGAATAGGTGTTGCAGGGTCCCTTAACCGCAACCTTCCTCTTCATTCAGGTCGGCGATGTGATCTTCCTTCATTATACGAAGTCCTGCCCCTCTCCCTCTTCTTCTTCGGACAACAAAACAAATTACTCGAATGGTTCTTCATCATCATCATCATCACCGCCATCAGTGCGAATATACTATGCCTCGGACCGTGTCCAAACAGAGGTGGAGGAGATGGACGCAAAGGCGTTTGTATCACGCACGATCCGAAGTCAGAAACTGCCTCCTAAAACAATGGCAAAGGAGTCGAAGGAAGTAGGAAAGGATGCCAAGAAGCAGCCGCCGCCCTTGTTCCCGTTGAAAAAGTCAAAAAAGAACAAAAAGCCCCCTCTTGGGCAGGGGGGAGAAGATAACATGACCGCCCCTCCCCCACCAATTATTACACAAAGTCCGGAGGAGTCGATGGTCTCTGTCGTACCTAAAAAGCTTCAGAAAGGGAGGGGCGAGGCAGCAGGCGACATGTTAACGGCAACACCTATTCATAAGAGCCAAAGCTTGGAACTCGAGGGAAAGGAGGAAGTCCTTCGATGGTCATTTAGTCATCTGTAACTAACAACGCATATTGATGGAGAAAAGAGAAGGAATAGGGTGTATGAATGATAACGATACGTAACACGAACGTTAGTTTGATGAAATTGTGCATTATTGATTATTGAGTCGAAGCTGTTGTTATAGCTGCTAATAACATTGCCATCACCAAGTACCTCTCTCTTCGCATTTGTAGGTTCCCCTTCCTCCTCAAAGACATCTTCCTAGACCACCGTATCAATGGTTACGTATCCCTTGTTGAGTCAATGGAAGGGCTGCTCAGCCGCACTACAAACAATGGCGCAACCATGCCGGGCAAAGCCAAATCTCTTTCAATGGACAGTGATAATGATCTTGCGGCACACTATGGCCGTGTGCGTCCATTTGTTGACCTGAGTAAAGGGTTTTCGCAGTTCAAAGCTGAGTATGGCATTGCATCCCAAAGACCCAGACTCGCTAGTTTTTGCTTCAAAAACACAGCAAGGATCCAGCTGTCGTTGGGGGGAAAAGGTCAGTGTCATGGTCATGTGCAGTGTCAATGCCGACGATCTTGCTCTTATGCGTGCGTTGTGCTCTTTTTGGGAAAACAAATCAACAGGGTTACAGACAGCCTCAGTTACAGGAAAGATGGTACATGCAGGCCTTGTCGATGGTAAGCTAGAGAATCATTTCTATTCATTCATGCTGCATATATCTTACCAAGACAATGAAAATAGGCTCATTTCGCGTGAAATGGAAGCGGACATACGATTCTCGTCGCCCTTTCACCTCTACTCGGAACTTTGATGTAGAGAAGGGTGATATTCTCGTGGTAGAGATGATTGTGCCCAGCGAGGTATTACAAAACAAGCGTTTTTGAAAGCCAACAGTACCCAAAGGGGACGCAAAATATACATCTTTGCACCTCTTATTTTTGTGTGTCACGCGAGCTCGTTGTGCCATTATGTTAAAACAACTAAATACCGTATTCTGCCCGGTAGTCATTCCTTCGCCCTTTCCCATACAATAATGAATAGGTGTGCACTGTCAACATCTTGGGAGGACTTGGCTCTCTTTTTGCATTTAACATGTCTAAAACGGTCGTTGTTCAAATAGATGAGCTCAAATAAGGGGATGAGCTCAAATAAGGGGATGAGCTCAAATAGCAGCAGCAGCAGACAATATACCGCAGTTACTCTCTACACCGTAAGCAAAATGCATATATCTAGATATACTGTAGTAGTATCACATACATATTCAATTTACGTGTATATAATCATAATAATAACAATACTGCAGTGGAGGGGTGCTCGATGAAGCTAGGCATATAAGAAATTAAAATTATTGAAATCAAAGCATGATATAAATATGAGGAAGAAGACTTACAAATGCCTTCTAACAACCGAAGTACCCCCTCGTCCGGAAAAATACAAATGTTTTGTAGCCTTTCTCTTCGAGGGAGGTCTCGTTTGGCGCCTCTGATAAAAAAGTGGATTCTATTTTAGCATATGTCTGTAGTGCTTGTTGGACTGGACATGCAGCATATGATTAATAAAAACACAAGTGCTGCTCTTGTTATGAACGACGTTAATATTCACATAGCTTTGTCAAGTATACCATGCTGTTTTAAATTCGATACGATAATGGTATGTGATAAAAAAGCTCATCGGGAACATGTAGCCGAGCAGGACTAAAGAGGGCTATCTTGTGCAGTTTGTACGCCTAGACTCTATATGACAATAGCTAGACAAGCCTCACAAATTAGGTTAGTGTCATCATACATGCCTACTAGATCTATCTAGCTTTCATGTAGGCTTCACCATTGACACTAAAGCTTTAATATGCGTTCGGCAACGCTAGACCGGAGCTGATTCATTTACTTCATGGCTATGTCAGCATGCTAGCATAGCTAGATGGCGCACAAGTCTAGAAGTATCTAGACATTATTGTTGTACACATGATGTGCTGTATCTACTAGCTAGCTAGCTAGTCTCGTGTATACATATTAAATTTAAACGCCAAGATCTAGAGCATATCCTCTACACTAGTACATAACAAGATTGTTGTTGTTTGTCCTGCGCGAGTACGCTGCTTAGACATTGGCATCTCTAGCTAACTAGATAGATCTCTAGATCTAGCTAGCCAGTAGACATAATTAGCTTATCTTGTTATCTGTGCATAATAATTACAACGTTTGAGCGCAGCTGAGTCTTGCTAGCTTGATATATTTATATCTATAGCAGCGATCTAGAGATGCGAATTAGATGCATCTCAACTCATTGATCATACATCGTATAATCGTATTACGTCAAACCATCAGCGACCTCTGTCTAGACCTCGTTTTTGGTGCCACGTGGATGAAATAAACAACACCCCAGCAGTTACGCCTACTACACGTACTTTGTAGACTCCTACAACGCTAGAACGGTCATTCATTCACCAAATTGATAGGCGGATACCACAAGCCCACTTTTCTCTCCAGTATGGAAGATACGGGTCGCCTTTATTATGAGTTGTCACTTAGGAAGATTATCATCTAGCTTGCTCTTAGCACCGATATCTCTATTTTGATGCTCTTTAGCAATCAATCGTAACCAGAGCACCTTATGGTGCTACATCATCGATTAATTCCCTAACAAGTCCTCTCAAATTCCTAACAAAGATTTATTTTTTGACCTGCTCGTCCTTTGCAGCCCCTGCAACAACCATGAGAGGAATAAGATGCTCTTCTCTAGGATGTGATACGCGTGCATATTGGCCCTTTTCCCAGTCGCATAAAGCTTCTTCACGCTTAGCCTATTTTTGGTACAATTTGATTCGTTACTAACATCCACTTAGACTTTGTCTTACAACAAAGGTTTCTGGAGGTGCTCTCACACATACACACACACACACACACAGAGAGAGAGAGAGAGAGAGAGAGAGAGAGAGACGGGGATTAGAGGCTGGTCCGTAAATAGCTATCAGGCAAAAAATGCAATAAATCACGAATGACTCTGCAGTTTTATTGTTAAGTGGTTTATATCTGTTGTAATCTTTGAATAGCTATCCTATGGTTGCTGTTTTGTTGTTAGCTACGAGAATCAATGTAATCATACCCCAGTAAGCTCTAGAAGTGCCCCAGAGAGATAGTTATCAAAGCTTTTCGATGCAGTTGCCATGCTGACACCTAGACGAATATTACCACAACCACATGCTCATTATCAAAAATATAGCTAACCAACCTTGTGTACTTCGTAAAGGGGAAGAATGTAACCTCTAGGAAGTTTTTGGAAAAATCCGTGATAACTCATGCCTGATCCAATGAGAAGAACACCTGCACGTATGTGTACTATTATACACGCAAATATTCCGTTGTCTTTAGTCGATAGACTAAGAGAAGGAAGGGAGAGCGCGTTGGCCAATGCTCTATTCTCTCATACGCAGGGGGGTGGTATATATTATGTATATATTTGACATACCTTCTTCTCGAAGTGGTGCGAGAGCTTCGCCAATCTTCCAATGTTCTTTCGCATTCAAAGTATTCACAAGCGATATTTGACTGGAAAATGAAGAAGAATGGAATGGATGTAGGATCTTGCTATTTGCCTGGCGCTTGTGACTATTAGTCGAGATATAGTTAATCTACGCAATTCACTTACACTGCAACCTTACGGGGACGTCGATAGTATGAGGGAACATTAGCATCAAAGGAACGAACATTCCGTGGTCGTAGCTGACAAAGATTTTATACCATTTTATCTATATGCTCAGAGCGGCAATCGGACACTTTCTGTAATACTTCATATTTCCCACACCCATCCTTACCTCCCCATTTTCTATTTCTCTTTGTGTGTAACATTTTTGCAAACTGGCTGCCTCTACTAACACGTTCAAATACAACCCTCTCTTTTTGTTGTCTGCTGTCTCGATTCCGGCATCGTTCAATAACTTATGAGCCTGAAATATTAGCAAGGTGAAAATCAACTCAAAACGTTGGAGAGAGGCAGCAAGCTGGCGTGAATGATTGAGTATCAAAGAAAATCAGCCCAAGGCTTGATAGACAAATATTTACCACTAATATTTGATCCATGAAAAGTTTCACAATATATATTTTTATACATGCAAGTTTGGTTAATGATGTCTATCATCATTATAAGTATTCTCATCAATAAATACGCTGAGAACATTAATTAGAACGGATGCACGTGTATATTGTACAACGGTTTGCTTCACACACAGGGTGTGTGTCTTTATATGCGTGTGTGTGTGCGTGATTCGTGACTACCCTCTTGGCAGCCTTGGTCGCGGGTTTACAGGGATATTTATACTCGTATGTTTCCTTGGGAAAGCCTGATAATGATTTGTATTTATACTCGTAGGTTTCCTTGGGAAAGCCTGATAATGGTGTGTATTTATACTCATATGTTTCCTTGGGAAAGCCTGATAATGGTGCATCCTCCCAACATACGGATAATGTGCATGGCTATGAATCGACTAGAGGCTCTCAAGATCATGTTGGGGCCATCAAATATCTATTCCTGCCCTACCGTAGTAGTCGAAGTACAGAGAAGGGTCTGGTGTGATTTGCAAGGTTGGAACTTTCTCCTCCCAGTGAGCAGATACTACCAGAATGGAGGTATAACCTCTGAACGATCATAAAGTTGTTCATGTGTTACAACAGTGATAACTAGATCAGACGCAAACTTCGAGTCTATACGTATGAATATAAGGAATGAGAGAAAAACGTATATCAGTGACCATCACCCGCGTTTCTGAAGTAGTTTTCCAAGCCCTGAAAGGTGCTTTGCAAGCGGAGGATCCTTTCCTAGCAATGGAAGCGGGCCGCCCCCGTGTCTGATGGCAAAGTGATCAGAAAATGCGAACCCTCATCACTAGCAAACTTACGAAAGAAAAAACGTCGGTAGCTTTGAAGGATAGTCCGAATCAGTCGTTGTCATTTGGATTATGCCAGATCCTTGGAGGGGGGAAGGAAGGAAGAGGCGGAATCCAGATGGTTCCTTCTTCTTCCGAGCTTCCTTCTCCTATTCGGATATGCGACATCTTTACGTACTTGTTTCAACGGGAAAATCGCATGCCTTTAGAACATTTGATGATACGATTCAATAAAGAGAGAATGTTTTGAGGATACGTCAATGACATTTGGCGACGATAATGAAAATAAGGATAGGTCAGGCAATTTCCCAAATGCGACATAGTCTTTTTAGTGACTTACAGTGTAGATTTTGAATCCTTCCGAACGGATTTGGCACTGGGCCGCCCGCCTCTTCTCTCCTCCCTTGCAAACTGGGAGGCACTCCGTCTCCCCTTCCCCTACTGCCATTGGGTGGAAGTTGCTTGGAAGCGATCGAAATCACTCGGAAATTATTGGTATGAATGAGAAAGAGCACTAGAAGGAGGCCTTTCATGCATGCGTTGCGATCAGCTGGCGACAATGACGACGACGACGAAGACGCCGAAAAATACGGACTTGGAGGCTCCGTTAACACGAACTTGGAGTCTAGTAGAAGGGGTAGGGCGTTTATCGCTTCGAACAGCTTATTATACAGTTGTTCAAGCAGTCGAACATCCAGTCTAAGAAGAAGGGACGGCGAGGAAAAAGGCAACAACACAGCAGCGGAGGAAAACTTCGGGTTCGATGGAGGAGGAGAAGGAGGAGGAGAAGGAGGAGGAGGAGGAGGAGGAAGGGGAGAAAGGCCACCAGAGCGTGGAGGAGTTGTTCATCATAGGGGAAACAAGTTGCAGGTTCTAGGCATCCGTGCGCTGTTCCTGTTATTTGGATTCAGCAATGCATTTGCCGGCCCAGCACTGGCGTTCTTTCTCGTCAAGACCCTTCGCGCTTCACCGCACATTCAAGCTACAATCGCAGTACTGAGCGGCGTAGCCTGGAACCTCAAGATGCCAACGGCGTTTCTCTCAGATTCAGTGCCCATCTGTGGATATCACCGCCTCAGCTACATGCAGATCGGCATCGTAGCTTACATGTTTGCCTTTGCTGTTCTTGCAGTTATGTCAACTCAGGAGCACCAGCCTAGGATCGTTATTGCGGCGATGATGCTCTTCGCCGCAAATTTGGGAGGTAATGCGTGCAATACATCCTAATATATCTGTAAATAAAAATCGATAACGTTGATGGTTTTCGCTCTTCATACCGCTTAAAATGAAATGGCAGTAGTGTAGATAAATAGCCTTAATGCAGGTCGTGAAATGTGTTCTAAAAACAATCTAACAACCGCTTCTCCTTCTCTTTCTCTCTCTCTTTCTCTCTCTCTTTCTCTCTCTCTCTCTCTCTCTCTCTCTCTCTCTTCTTTTTCTCGCTTCTCCCCTCTTTCTCCGCATCTACGTACATACACCACATGGAGAACAGAAATGGCAAGCGCCGTTATGCTAGAAACGCTTGTTGTGGAGGCTATGCGGCATGAATCTAGCAAGGCTAAGGGCACATTACAAACGCACAGTCTCATGCTGATGACGTTTGGAGGAGTTACTGGAACTTTACTCGGTGGCTTTGCATCGCAAGAATGGCTTTCGGTTAGCTACTACAGCTTGCTACTTACTTGTTAATTGAGTGTACAACAAGGAAAATTTGGTGAAAATACACCCATTTTGAATGACAGCCAAACGATGGCAATTTGACTTGTCCCTGCTCTCGCATGTCCATGTTGGTGTTGATATTGTTGTTGGTGGTGGTGTTGTTGTTGTTGGTGGTGTTGTTGTTGTTGTTTTTGTTGTTGTTGTATGTGCTGTACAGATTCGAAGTATTTTGTTCATAAACGCTCTTTTGAAGCTACCAGCCATACCTGTTGTCTGCATGCTGAAGGAGGACAGTCAGTCATCAGATACCATCGATAATTGTGGTGATGATCATGATGATGATGATACAAATACCGATGAAATCGATGGAGGCAGTTACTCGGGCCTTGGAGAGCTGAACGACTCAATAATGATGCAGAGGTTCATCCTCCAAAAAGAAGACCAAAGCAAGGGGAAGGAAATCAAGAGTGGTGACAACATGGCTCTAACACCCATTACAGCTGTATCATCTTCTTCTTCATCACCATCCCCACTGACTGCTGCTGCTGCTGCTGCCTCCTGTGCGAGTCGTCCCCGACAGAAAAGAACAAAAGGAGAGAAAGATAAATACACCAAGGTCAACGTTGGTGATGATGATGGAGGAGGAGAATTGGATCGTCGTCAGAGCGTCGATGAGGATGATGATGATGGTGGTGATGGGGACAACAATGAATCCGGTATTACTACACTCCGTTTGATGTATATATTTATGCGAGTATATATATATATATATATATATATATATATATATATGTACAATATTGTATATTAAATTGAATAATTGCGCAACAATATAAGCATCTACACAGCTATAGCACATTCGTAATATTACATCACTGTACGGCATATCTGCAGCATTATAATTGTTAATTTCATTATTATTATTATTATTATCCGTAGTAGGCCATGCCGATCCTCCTACCAGTGGCAACAAGGCATACCGTCTATGGGGGGCCTTGATTCAGAAGCGCATCTTCATGCCGAGTTTCTTTATCTTCGCATTCAGCATGCTTCCTGATGCCAGCACAGCCATGCAAACGTTTTACATCGTTAAGCTAAGATTCACTCCAACGCAGTTGGCTCTTACAATGCTCGTTGGCGGCGCTGCAGGTAGGGAGGGGGTGCACTAATCATCGCGTTATATACTAAACTGCACTCGTCTGGGTTGGTCTCGTTGTGAAAGGCTCTAATGCTAATTTTGTATGGCGCCCTGTGATTGTTGCACCTGTGTGCTTCAGGAATCGTCGGGATGTACCTCTACAACAGTTGTTTTAAGACGGTTGATTGGAGGGTGTTCTTTTCCTCTGTGATTTTCATCTCCTGTGTGATCTCTCTCTCCCAGCTCATCCTCGTCTTCGGGCTGAATAGGGAATGGGGTACTACTAGCAGTAGTAGATGTAGTGCTTGTAGTTGTTGGTTGTGGGTAGTGGTAGTAGGTACTCTCTCTCTCTCTCTCTCTCTCTCTCTCTCTTTCTCTTAAATAATGTGTTGACTCACACTGTGGGAATAGATGATGACCAAATGCTGTTTGTGAATAAAATCCATATCCAGGCATTCCAGACTTTGTCTTCGCTCTTGGCGACTTGGTTGTGATAGATATGGCCCGTACGCTCATAGGCATGCCGATCCTTATCCTCGTTGCTTCCTTATGTCCAGAAGGAGTCAAAGGCTCGGTATACATATTAGTATAGAATGCTCACATACTTTGCCACTGTGCCCCTCCCCCCCCCCCTATTCATATATATATATATATATATATATATATATATGTGTGTGTGTGTGTGTGTGTGTGTATCCAACAGGTGTACGCCGCCGTGACAAGTGTTCAAATAGCCGGAGGAACGATAAGCGGAAGCCTCTCTGCAACGCTTATCGAGGGACTTAGCATCACGCTGAGCAACTACGACAACCTATGGAAGTTGGTGGTCATTTGTTCCTGTCTTCGCCTCCTCGTCATTCCATTAGTGCTCCTCCTCCCCACACAGCTATCACCATCGCCGTCAGATGTCGACAAGGATGACGACGGGCGAGAAGGTGTTGCTGTTGCGGGGGAGAATGGAACAAGAGATCATTGCGCAACTAAAGCAGAGATGGCTTCACTTGCTGTCAGATGTGAAGACAAAAGCAATAATATTTGCGATGATAAGAGGGGCATTGCTCTCAACATTAATGATACTTTGTGTATAGACTCTAAGCACAGGTATGTTACAAATTCTGAGCTAGCTACCGTTGATATAGTTAGTGAAAACAAGGATCAGTACAATTCACGGATGAAGTATGTGGACTGTAATCAAAATAAAGTAGTTTCATCAGTACCATTGGACGAATTACATCAAAATGATGAAGATGCGAGTTCCCGCTCTCCCACTACCTCAGTGTGCGGTGGTCTAATTTTAATAGCAATGCTTGTTGCTGGGGTTGGTTGGGGCATTGGACAAGCAATCTACAATCTCATTACTGTGTGATACGAATCTTTTGGTCTAAGTTGCAAAATGAACATGCATACTTTAAACATATGTGCCGCGTTTCATTTTGTAGCGACTATTGTACAGACATGCTAGCATGCTAGCATGTCCAGATGTTAGGCTAGTACAACATGGTGAATCTTTCAAAAAATTACTTCCTTCTAGCCACACTAGCACATTGAAATTCCAGCTAGCCAGCAACATTAGAACATTAGCAAGCATTCTAGCATTGCTAGGTTGTGGCTCACATTCTAGCATTCTATCACTGATCTAGTGCGTTCTAGCTAGCTAGCGTCATCATCACCCTTCGATCGCGCTTTCTAGCTTTTGTGCAAAGTCTAGGAGTGCGAAACATTTATTTAGTTTGACAATGAGAGCACCGGGAAAGAGGCCGCGGTCTAGTACTTCAATTTGCTTGGATGTGTGATGCGATGACAGCGACAGGAAGTCATTTGTGGCAATCTCAGGTTCTATCGCATTTCAGGAAGTACACATTCCACATTGGATGCGTGCTATGTACACCTATATGCCTAGAATACATGCACTAGACAGGATGGGAGCGCCGCACGTGTTAGCCAACGAGAAAGCGTGCTGTACTAGAGTACTGTGAGGGACTGTACATGATTTATGACTAGATATGGCTGTGCTCAAAAAAAGTAGCTTAGCATTCCAAGGTAGCCAGATTTTGCTTGTCGTCGTCGTTCCATAGCACGTTTTCTCTTTTCTTGATGTTTTTCTTTGTCGAAGGTTGTTTCCGGCGATTCATAGACGCCTATAGTACTACTAGTGCGTTGGTGGGCAGCATTATTTTTACCCTCCCTCATTTCAGGAACATAATTGTAAGCATCACTATTTGTTGAAATGGATGATGAAGCTCTACTCCTTCGCGCGTTTATAACCGCATTCATTGCTTTTTTAAGCTTTCCCATCATCTCATCCCTCCCCTTTCTGCAATAACAAGTTATGACTTGCTTTTCCAAGTCGCAAGTAACAGAAATGACACCCGATATTTTAAGGACTTCTGATCGAATCTCCTCAGCATCCTCCTCAGACTCCAGATAAGAAAACTCTACATCAACTTTGGTTCGAATTTTGGTTGATGACTTTTTCTAATATAAACAGAGCAGGATTATATATTCATATATTTTGATTGTTCTGTTCGAAATTGTTAGTTTATCGCGAACCTTTTTAGATTTCCAGGTCTTTTTTGCGAGTAATGTTACTATGTTACTCTTTAACGTGTCTATTACTTCTGAAGGATTTTTGTTACCCAATGATACAATTTTCTTATCTAGTTGTATTGAATTGTTATTCTCTGACCCATTTGCTACTGCACAAGTCTCGATTGTCTTCATAAGATCTTCTTCTTTCCTAATAGATTTCCTGTTGATTGGGTTCCTGGCGAGAAGCTCTAGAGCCTGCAGACTAGCAATTTGTACACGATCATCATCTACATAGATGAGCTTCGCCAACCCTAGTCAAAAATTGGTACAAGACTCTCAATGTGATCGTATCAAACCACAAAGGTGACGTGAATGCATTTCATTTTATTATGTGCAATGTGCATTGTTTCTAAGACATCGATGAAAGACACTGGGCACTGGGCACTAGGTATTTATCCACGCAAAGGAAGGCATCTTGCAAATAATACTGAATTTAATTAGCCATGCCATCGGTACTTCACCTTTCAAGATGTCGTATTTTCTTATGAGGAATTCATGGCTTGAGGGGTTCCTTGTCAGTTCTCTCAGTTGCAATGCCAACTTCAACGGTGATAACACTGTAACATTGTTTTTTAATCTATTGGTTTGACCGCATTGCATGCACGTATGAAACCTATTGTTTTCGTTTCGCTTGTGGGATCTGATGGTCCATTTTTTCCAACGGATTCCATTGTTGCACAGGTTTGTTCTAGACGAGTGGTGAAGGCAGTTTAGAAGGGGAATTCTCTGTCGAGACAACGCATCATGCTCTCATTTCCTAGTTTCAACGGTCAAACCCACTTTGTCGCAGCGGGTTTCAGCAGTCTTTTCCATTTCTGCGACACGATGTCTAAGCGGTTTTTGGAAACATTGCTTGCAAGCGCAGCTACGGCGTTGATGCGTGCGAATTGTGCATGTCTCCCATGTTGTGGTTCTTGCGCACCTTCTTGCGCATCAATAGACTGGTTTCACTCATAGCTGGGGTGCGCCTTCGATGCATCATCGATCTAAAAGGCGCAGCTTGCGCTCGCTAGCACGACACACACACGCGCACAATGCTGGACCACACAAGCCAAACTGTCCAGCTTTGAGAACGTGACAAGAACTAGAGAAGTGTGGTGACCGACTGCATTGCACGCGTCCAGATGCATGTTGGCGCCAAACATTGCAGAAGTGTGCCAGCGTGCTGTGTGTGTGTGTGTGTGCTCCAGCTAGCCAGTGTGCTGGCGGGAATGCTGGTCACGTGCACTTGTGCACAATCATTTGCATTGTGCCACATTGAAAAGCATGCATGGCCAGTCTAGCAGTGGGGGTTTTAAATGAATCAGATCATCGTCATTGCTGTCCCCAATCCAATTTTCAAACTGAAAAATGCACGTTTCGTCATCTAGTCATGGAAGGCATGATGTGTGTAGTGCGGCAGTGCATGTCATCATGACGCACGGTGCCACGTGCTCACGCACTAGGTAGTTTTGCATTAGTGCTTGCTGCATTGAGGCATGTCCTGTCTTCTGGCACACTGCACATGTGTTTAACTGTTGATAACTAAGACGGCATGATGAGCTTGGAGAATTTTGGAATGTTCTTGATCTCAGTGGAGTGAGCATAAAATTGCACTCTTTAGAAACTCTAATAAAGCTCATTGACAGGCAGATATCCAAATTTCATACTATTTCACTTTACAAACTACTACAGATGACTCATGATTGTTGAAGCAGGGGCTCAGTCATTCAGGACACGGGAGAATAACAGTGCTGAGTATCTTTTGCAGTGGTGCGTAGCATTATCGTCGATTGTGTTGCTCATGATGATGAGAAACTCGTTACCCATTCTATTAATATTATCTTGATATTGATCCATTGTGTATTAATCATGTTTTTTTTTGCTATTTCTTAAACTGAGCTGTCGTGTTTTCCACACTAGATACACAGTCCATATAAGTCCTGCGAGGTTCGCAAAAAGGACTCGGTACTCGTTTGGCACAAACGAGAAACTCAAAAGATCAACCACTGGCCAAAATTTCAGGTTTGCAGTAAGGACTGCAGGGAAAATCTTCCTTGTGTAAGCTAAGGCAGCGCCCAGTTCTTTCCCCTGAAGCATCCTGAGGCTCGTGAGGTAGAGAAAGAGGAAAAGTGGGGAAAATACCCCCTGAGTCACCAACATCTTCTTCAACACAGTTGAAAGACGCGCATGATCGTAGCCTGCGAAGAGCTTTCCAACTAGCTGAAATACGTAGTGGAAGTATGGCCCTTTCAATACGACGCCTATTAATGCCTGTTGGAGGACAGGGGGGAGGCGAACACTTCCCGTTATCAGCAAACCGGCAATGATATCCCCTAAACCGCTTAGTGTTCCAGCAGTCAGTGCCTTCGTGAGAATCGGTCGGGTTTTTAGTAGCTTTGCATACGAATCTGACATCCTCGCCGCCCTGTCTTAAACGACGTATCTCGTTCCAAGAGAAGGGGGTCTGTAAAGAGCGAGAGTACGAGTAGTACCGGTAAGTATATGTATTAATCTTGTTAAAGGAGGTTATTTTTCATGTCGCACGACTAAATTCAGCTGCAAATCGAGATTACTGCAATCTTCACACAAAGACGCTCTGGTGAGGCGCTTGTCTTGAGTGACTCTCGCGGGATCTTGAATCCGGGTTCACCCTGCAGCCATGACAGCAGTGCCAACATCGTGTTGGAAGTTGGAGTAAACACATGAACACAGTCATTGAATCTTGAGCACTCTGCCACGATCCAAAGATCAAAAAGCAGAATCATCGATGCCATTCCTTGCTGGCTTGCTAGCTAGCTTGCTAGTTGAGCCGTTGAGCCTGGGCACCGCCATGCACGAACGAGGTGAACTCTGCTGGTCTTCAGGTCTGTTCGATCGAGCCAAGAAGTGCCGGAATGGTGGGATCGCTCATCACACCGAGTGATGCTCAGGATCTTGACCAATCTGATTGACATCGAACGAAGTGAACTGGTGAAGGAGCACCAGAGCAGCACGCTGGCATGCTGGCAACTTCGTTCGATTGATCGCCGCATCAACCGTGCCCATCAGTGGGGAGGCGCAGCACCAGCACCACCAGCGTGTGACCAACGAAAGAAAATGTGCATCGAAGCTGCGGAACTGATAGCACACGTACACACACCGCAGAACTGTCATGCTGCGTGCACACGCTAGACACGGTGTGTGTGCGCGTGGAAAAATGCCTCTGGTGCCTGCATCGTTGACATGTCGAGTGTTTCTTCAGCTATCTAGCGAATGCATGCACATGCAGACGTTGGACCGTGTGGTGAGTGACACCTAGCTGGCGAAATCAATTAGGATCATGAGTTAACAGCCTCACATTGCATGCTTCAAACACGTGTCATTTGTGGTTTGGTCAACAATGATCGTCTTGCGATGTATGCGCACTAGCTAGCTAGAGCACACACGTTATGCGGCGTAGCATCGCAACATGAGATGTTTTGATCATTATGCCGTGTTAGACTAGGAGCCTACTTTGCAATCGTCATACGTGCACACATGCTGCGATGCAGCATCGTAGCAGTCTGTCGCATCCACAATGGCAATGTATCACACTGTGCTACGTATACATGTGGTAGCAGTTGTGCATACGCCATCAAAAGTCTACTACGAAAGATATCCTTCTGAGGTGATTCCTGGATCCTCGGTGACATTCGAACTTGATTTCTTGGCTACTTCCCAATACTCTGAGAAAATATGTTCAGCCGCTTCAACACCTGGTATTATGCACAGAAATTTGTAAACTATTCGGGTGCTTGTTTACATAAATTAGAATGGGTAGATTAGTGTTCAGCGACCTAGATCTGATGATGTGGCCGGCTTAAAGTAAGGATCATCCTTCTCCTGCAAATTACAATACTGAAGCTAATGTTTTTAACTGCAACTACTTATTGAAGCCGTTGCTACCTGAATGATCTCGTCGAACTCCTTTCTTGAAGGCATATCTCTTCCTAATATCTAATTTACATTAGAAAAGCAGCCAGAGAAAGTGGAGGAAGAAGACATAGAGCAGATTAGATAGACAACACAAAGAACAGTCGAAGTAGAAGGAGGCATAGATGAAGAAGAAAGGGAAAAGTAATGATGAGAATCGCAAATCGACCGAAGCCAGAGTTTCCGTATAACATCGTTTACAGTATAATCCCTCTATTGGAACCAGAAATTTGATCGATATTCTCAATGAAAGCTTGCATCAGTATCTGAACCCGACTGTAAAACATGGCGCGATAGCCTGTCTGTCTATCTACCTTCTTTGCCATGCGATACATTTCGTCGTTGGAGTAGTTTTTCGGATTGTAAGGCACGATACCGTACTGAAGGGCAGCAGGATCCTTTGTAAATACATTATATCAATAGTACCTCATCACTGGCTCGAAATAGCGCTGCTGCTGCGATCCATTCATGCATACTTTCTAGAATAGTAGACGTACAAAACATCGCGAGCGCGCACACACACCACAAACACACACACACACACACACACACACACCCACGCATACAAATACATACACATACACATACACATACACATACACAGACACAGACACAGACACAGACACACCATCATGAAAACCCAAAACTGGTTCAAACTACTTACGTTCCATTCCATATTCTGTCCGTCTGCTTCATCGCTATTTTGGGGGGCTGAAGCTTGGACTTTGCTGCTACTGCGCTGCAGTTTTCCTTCCGCTCCTACTGGTGTCATCTCTAAATAGTGTTATAAAAATATAAACAATAGGAAATATTGAATAAGAAGAAAGCGAGTGCTGCCTCAATATTATTACATCGAGCTGAATTATGCAGTGGCAGTGGCATCTTACCTATAGCATTGACAGATATGTTGGCCATTTTACGCTTCCTAATTTCCTTTAGTCTGTGAGAAAATAAAAGATGAAAAAAGAAATGGGAGGTGAGGAAAGTGCGTGTGCGCGATAATAATTATGTGCACCCTTTAAGGTTGCCAGAATATATATATATATATATATATATATATATATATGTGTGTGTGTGTGTGTGGAGAAGTGACTAGGTTGTACGTGTGCTCAAGGTAGATGTTCACGAGAAAGTCCTTAGGCATCCTTTTCAGCTGATCACGGTCGAATCTGTAGTTTCGTTGAAAAGATAGAACCGCGATTGATGATGGTGACCAGTCACAATAAAGATTTACGAAACAGCTCTTGATTGTGTTTGAAACGCACTCCATTGCAGGATAGATTCGTCAAGAAGGTTTCAACCAATCGAAATTTTGGACGATGAAAACAGTCACTAAATCTCGTCATCAGTATTACGATTATCATAGTCATAATATTCTCGATAACGTACCCTAGAGATGTGAGAAGGTCAATAATTTCGCGTTTTGACTGATTCTTCCTCAGATTGTCCCCCCACGCCATAAAATAGTACGCTTCTTCCTCATTCAGCGTGCCATTCTACAGAGGAAACATCATACATGTCTATAGTTAAACCTTCATCGTTCCTCAACACACAAGATTGACACAATGTTTCACATTAACATGTACGACACGTAAAAGAATAATGCTTATAATCACCCGTGGGAACGCAAGATCTGCATCACTCGGCATAGGCATCTCAGCCTGCATCGTTCCCCACCTTCCTCCAGGGATTCCACCGCCCCTCCCGCCTAAATCTAAAGCACTATCCGCATCTCTGTATAACGATATGGCCTGAACGACATAGAAGGCCGCCACTGCCAAGCCAGCGCGCAAACCCCATTTGGTGACCACACTTTTCATTGCCCGCCTCCCTGTGATCTCGGTCGAGTTCGCGTCCGTGTTTCGGGAATTGCTGCTGGTTTATGTGTTGTGGTTTGAGATTATGGATGCTACCTGGTTGGATTACGACAACGTACGTAGGAATATGGCGGTTTTTCATATTCAAAGTACCTAAAACCTTCCTCAGCTGCTGCCCGAAGCCTGAGACGAGAGCGAGAGAGAGCGAGACTGTGGCGATTTTGGTTCACGTGCGAGATATGGCTATCAAAGGGAGGACAGTGTCGTGTGAATAGATCGGCAGGAAAGTCACGAGTAGCCTGAGTTTGAGCAATGAGCGAGATATGAGCTTTTGGAACGGATAAGTTAATGTTACGTAGCCAAGCGATCGATATCATTGTACTATACTATATTTAAGTTCTCCATATTCCTATAATTTTCATTTTCTATCTTTTACTTTTGTTCTGTTGGTGTACTCTCTACTCTCTGCACTAGATAGCAAAACAAAGTGAAATATAAGTCATTGCCTGATTGTAGGCAATGCCCTGGTATCCCTTCCCTCGAGACATCACACTAGCCCTCAAATGGTCATACCAACCGCGAGAGGTATACGTCGAGTAGTAAATAAGCATAAGAAGAAATACAGTGCCGATCCCCACACCCCTATCCACTCGTAGCCAGGGAGGGGGGCGGGCATCTTTCATGATCAGTACAGAGCAAAAATTGGGTTGAGATCCAATAGTCTAAAAAGTATCTGGGAAATAACTGATGTTCTAAAAAGCAAATGCCTTGGCGCGAAAATTACATTCTCAAGATTTATCCGTCATTTGCCGTTATTTTTCATATATTTCGTGAAATATCCTCGAAAATTTAGACTTATGTCAAGGTGTAAGTGCGCACCACGAACTGGGGATTTGATGGGATTGGGTAGGGTTAGAATTCAGGCCAGTAGCTGCCACTTACGACATTCCAGGAGGAGTACGAAACTGTTGCAAGTTGTTGCTGAATTAGAGCAGAATTTGTCGATATATGTGGGTAGTGCTTTATATATGCGGAAAATGTGCTGTTTTCCCCACAGAATCTCCTCAAAAAAGTAGCTGAGACAACTCATAAGTTCAATATCTAATTCAATGTTCATGAGATAAGCGTTGGTACTTCTTCTGATTCAGAACAAATTCAGAAAGAATCACATTTGTTCGTTTGCAGGAAATCATGGTGGTCTCCAATTCCTCATACGCTCTCCTTCTTTTCCTTCCTCTCCTCACCCAAGCATATTGGAAAAGGGAGCCATTATCTACTATTCACGAAAGCAGTACGATTAAAGGAAAAGAAGAGCCTCTGTTCCTCAGTGCCTCGAGATTGGAAACGGGTTTCATTGAGGATGGCCAGGAGGAGATTCTAATAATTACCGCAGAAACAAGAGATTTATCAGAAACCCTTTTACAAAGAAGTGCACCAGGTCGTTTCAAAAGATTAGGTAAAGGACACAAATGGGGTGGATTTAAGGATAAGGTATCACACCAAAGGAAATTTCTTGAAAGTATCTCACTTACAATCCCTTTAGGTCCACGTCGTCCAGGATTTTCTGAATGACGAAGTTGAGAAAAATCCAGATAAGCTTATTATTTTCATTGACTCAGATGTATTCTTTGCAAAATCGTGCCCAGCCAAACAGGTCTATCGATACCCTTCATATAAATCTATGAAGAAATCTGAATATTTACAACTGAATCCAATAGATTTTGGAGGAATATAACTTCATCAAAAGAAAAACTGGAGCAAAGATTGTCTTTGGCGCCGAACTAAACTGTCACGAAAATTACGATCGCGAAAATGAAATACCGAAAATACCAAATTGGGCCCTGGATTCTAAGCCACAGGTTTTTTTTTTAATTCCTTATCAATTTTATCATTAGCTGATTGTATTAATGTGATTAGCTCAAACCAAAGCTAAATGCAGTACAGAATTTCACTGATAGGCCATATCCCCAAACCCTAGACTTTTCAAAATATGGTATGCACGGTGATGGTCTGAAATATCTCAACTCCGGAAACTTTATTGGTCCTGCAAGTGCTCTAAAAGAAATGGTAGATGAAATTGGCGAAAAGTTTTATGCCATGATGTCTAGGGAAAACAAAGACAAACTGAAAAGGTTTCAGAAAGAGCACGTAATGAAGCCTGGAGATCAATATTACTACTGGCACTATTTCTTAGATCATAAAGACAAGGTTACTTTGGATTATAGAGGTAGAATGTTTCAAGTCATGTCTTTCTACGACATCAGAAAAACATTTGAACTTAGAGAAAAAGTTCTCTACAACAAATTTCTTCAAGAAGATGTATGTTTTGCTCATTTCCCGGGACATTCAAAAGAAAAGTTTTCTCGTGAGATTGATGGCTACATCAAAGAGCTAAACAAACACTTTTGATTGAAGTGACAATGACGGATTTCATAGAGGCTAACAATGATGACGTTTCCGAAACTCAGCTCCATGTGTCATGCGCGTTCGCTTTGGTGTCCATGTTGCTCATCATGTTAGCCACCACATGCACATGCATGTCACAACCAAGTGCAGACATTCTCAAATGAGACTCACATGGGAATCCAAAAAAAATTAGGGCATCATGTGCAAGTTGGCATTTCTAATTTTGGGGTCAACAACGTTTGGAATTCTAGAATTGCACCTCAACACCTAAATGAGTTCCAGAGTTGATGAGTCTTGTTCCACTCTAGACTAGTGGAACTTCTAGCTTGAGGAGGAACTAGGTGTGAACACAGAGAATCAAGTGCACTGGTCCAACCCACTCCTGGACTTGCTAGCTCTTGGAGTTTGCTGTGAATTGATTGAGGCCAATGTTGTTGTGCACGCTGGCATGCACAATGTTGACTTTGCTCGGCACACACAATCAAGTGCAAGACTTCCCAAACTCGACCACGTGCTTGTTGACCACTGACATCCAGAGTTTGAGTCCATCCACTCCATCCACATTGTTGAAGTCAATACGACACGAATAAATGGCTGTCGCACCACATAGATCCTCTCCGTTTGGTTGCAGGGGAAAGAGGGAATCAAACTACGCACAGCCCATGTGAGTTAAAAACATGAAAAGATTGCAGATCGTTGTGAATGAGGGTAATACTGACAAAATGTCAAGGATTCATGTACTTTGGGGAACAACTTCAGATGTCGCAGAACTGAAATCAAAGGTGTTCTAGGTAGCGCCTAAATATCAGTAAAACAAATATTCATAATTCTCTGGGTTTCAGATCTGGAACAAAGCTCTATGCAAGGTAGTAGGATGCCTTCAGTCCTTCAGTTTACTGTTTGTCATTCAATTGCATCTATGCAATTTCTGGAGTTTTACTTTTAACAGTTGCAACAGAAACAGAATCTTTGCTCCGATGTCATCATATTTTGCCCATTCAGAAATTTCATAACGACTACTCACACCTGATTAACACTCCTCTTAAGACATAAAGCTCGTAGTCGTTGGAGATGGGGCAGTTGGAAAGGTTTTGTAAGATGATGGAAAAAAATTAAGCCTTCGTGATGACAATTCATTGCACAATAAGTGCACTTAATCCTCATTGCGTTTGTATGCTACTGTACCAGACTAGTTTACTAGTTACCTACACCACAAACACGTTTCCCCAAGAACATACCCCGACGATCTTCAACAGTCACACGGTCAATGTTGTGGTGGATGACAATAAATTCAAGTAATTTGAGCCCAAAATTTTTTTGCAGTGCTAACTAACATGCACTAATTCATAGAACATACGGCACCCACATCAGATTAAATTTATGGGATGTCGCTGGGGATGGAGCCCCATCATCGTCTTCCGAGAGACTTCGGCCTCTATCCTACGCAGAAACCGATGTGTTCCTTTTTTGTTTCTCTATTGATTCACCGTCATCCTTAGAAAGCCTTCAGAAAAAGTGGCATTCTGAAGTTACAGAACTTTACCCAAACGCCCCTTTTATAATTGTGGGATTGAAGGTTGTATTCATAAATTGAAGTTACAACAACAACTAATTTACTTTATGAGTAGAAAGATTTGAGAAACTCTCAAGAGAGGAAATCAATATCAACTAAAAGGTGGACGGATCAATCGTTAGAGATATCATTTTTGAAACGCGTTGGAAAACCATGCCTAGAACTCGCACGCACGATATTCTTTTTGGTGGTTGCGCTTTAAACATCCAAGATTGTTGGATGCATTCTAGTTACTGAAAGTCTTGTCTTTTTCAAAAGTAACACCAAATGATAATTGCAGCAAATACACTCAAAATTTATTTCTGTCCTTCATTCTACATAAACGTGCCCATCCCATCCAGGAACAAGAATGTTGTCAGTTACACGAAGGGTGCAACTATGGCCGCAAAACTCGGTGCAGCAATGTATCTCGAGTGTTCAGCTTTGAACAAAGGTGAAGGTTTGAAAGAGCTTTTTGATGCTGCTGTGAAAGTAGCAAATGATGCCATTCAAGCAAAGAGGAAAAAAAACAAAGATTATACGAGCGGATCAGCAGGAATGTGCTGCACAATTATTTGACCTATAATAATAGACACCGTAATGTCATATTTATCATGAATATGTTATATTACGTTGTCTATAATTATCTGTTCACAGTGGTACGCATGCATGCGGATGTGGCTCTAGATGATGAAATTGTTAGTCGTGTCCATGCTGCTTCGGCAAGGCTGCCCAATGAGAGGCGACCATGCTCCTCTGCGTGCTCATGCTGTTCTTTCAGGCTTTCTGTTGTTGATTTGCACATTTGCATGCGTCCACATGGTACTAGAGCATCATTGCCAGCACAGTAGCAGCAGCAGCTGCTCAAAGATTTGACATGCAGGTACGAGAGAACAGGCCATGCTACGCGACAAACAAAGCAGTGCCGTGATGCCATGCCAGCATTGCTAGATGGCCAAATTCAGAAATTGCCAATCCTGAAACCTAGCACAGCTAGCTAGCAATGTGTGTGCAATGTGAATGATGATCGTGTCGATTGCCACTGCTAGACTCTAGGACTGCTTGCTAGCTTGGTGTGCACGTCAACACATTGCTCCGATCTGGCAAGTTGCCTTTCAGAGCTGGAGAGGGTCGGGGATCCCGCCAGCACGAGTTGCATTCTGTCGCCATGTCTGGACGTTGCAGACTCGCTAGCTCGCTAGCCTCGACGTGGGGTGGGAAAACAGTGGTGTGACATCACGTTTCAGCTGGAGTTTCATGGTGCAACGCAAGCAATGTCGAAACTTCCTACCTTCGATTCTGTCCGTTTTCTCACAATTCTCCCCCTCTGATTTGCTAGTCTTGACTCACCTGTTTCTTCCTCTCTTCACTGCTCTCATCGTCAAACCAGGAGGTCCTCTGATTCTGGTCAGCTGCTGGGTGAGAAACGTGAGTCGCATCGATGTGCACGTGGCAAGTCATCACAAATTGTTGCCAGCTTGCAGGGTGTCATCAATTGTCAAGTGTGCGAGAACGGCGCTGAGAGCTAGAGAGCCACATGACGCATGCATGTTGTGCATTGCTGTGTCCATCATCCACAAGTGATGGTGACACGATCTTTCAATGAGGAAAGAAGAGTTTGTGTGGCACTTTGATGCAACTTCCAAGTCACAACTTGTGAGCAGGCATGGCCAGCTCCAGAGCTAGCTAGCTAGCCAGGGCTGGAGGGCTGCCATGTGACGCCATGACAGTTTTGAAATTGCTGCTTGGCTACTTGGACTGCTTGTGCGAATCCGCAATGACGTTTCACTGCTGATGACGCAACTTTCTGACGTCTCCTCAATTGTGTCTCCTTGACAGGCCACTCTGTCTCCAATGAACAATGAACAATGAACAGAACAATTGTCTGTCTCTCTCACTGAGCGAGAATTGCTGTTCAAGGCTGTGAATCACAAGTTGCTTGCTGGTTTGCAGATTGAACATTGAACATTGAACAAAGCATTGATCAAAACTACATGCGCCAGAACCACATGGGAGACAGGCATGTGCACGCAGCAGCCTCAACAAACATCATTGCAAGGACTTCCTGTGAAGGTGAGTGAAGATGAAATTCAGTTCAAATGAAAGGAATTTTGAGCATGCGACATCGTAATTATTTTGTCGCAAGAATAAAATTCATGTGCCTCTTCGGGATTTTGGACACGATCGTCTTTCCCGCCATTTGCAGGTGCTTGTTGTTCTCCTAGGTCTAGGAGTTTGTGCAAGTTACGAGGGGTACACCACTTACATGGTGTCATGGGAGGGGGGTACCTCAACACAAAAACGACAATCTTGCTAGGTCCCACAGGATAATTAGGTTGTCGCGAGGTGATAACAAGCTTTAAAAAAAACAGACTTTTAAACGTTGTGCGAAGCAAATAATAAGTGTACAGTATACGAGTATGGATTTTCTATCTCGAAATCAATGGAAATCAGTCCGAATTACAGACTACGTCTTGATATTATCGTGTCGCAAGATGGCATTCGTCGAATGTATCAGATTTGGATTTAGAGCATGGCTTCGGAAGGTGGATCATTCCCTCTCTTCCCCCCCCCCTGATTTTAGGAACTATGGCTACTTAATAGTATTTTTCGATGAGAATATATTGGTTAGCTTACGTGTCCATGTTTTTAATGGTAATCATGTAGGCAAAATTGGTCCACAGAATGGCTTTCATTCAACGATTGTTCCCATTCTGCATCATGCAGCCAACGCCTGTGTCATTGCCTTATCCATTCCTCGAAGCATAAGCCGAGTCAGCGGACGGGTAAGCTTATAGTATTGTACATTTAGAAATGTTCTACAACACAGAAGCACCATCTGTATTTTTCAGTTGATTTTTCTCACAAAGTGTTCATGATCGTTTTAGGTTGCTTGGTCCGCGCGATCGACATGGATGCTGTGGTCAGCAATATCCAACATAGATCTCCAGCTCGCAAAAAGGGATCGAATACAACTCTTGCTAAATCCGGCCAATAGGGTTAAGGCACTGAAAGCCTTAGATGAGAAACTGTTCGAGATACGATGGGGGGGCGCACCCAATTCAAATCGCGGCATCAACACAACGCAGTTCACTAGTATTCACGAATGTGTGCAGGTATCTTATACATTTCCCATTAATTACATTGTCAAAAAAATTCGAATGACTATCACTTACTTTGCATTTCCCTTTTTCAGATGTGGCAACTGCGGGAGCGAGTGAACCGACAGGCACTAATGAGGTGTCGAATGGACCGCAATTTCGATAAGACTGCTGAAATCTACTTTCATCGTCGCCTACATGAGCAGTATAGCAAGCGTGCGATACTAGCAAAAGCTGCTCTTACTGGGGCGACATTCGGTATCATTCCGCATGTGCTGGCATGGGGAAGATCGAGCACATTGGTCGAAGTCGAGAGTACAATTAGCGAACTCTTGTTTGGAAACACTCCACTTACAAACGACGCTGATGTTGTAACATCATATTCCAAGACTTCACCCTCTACAGTATTGTCTGTTCTAACAGGCCTAGAAATGATAGCATGGTACAAGAAGGTTTTATTTTACAACGATCTCAAAAGGTCACCGGGTCTAAAAGAAGGAAAGCTGTCACAAGGAGAATGTCTCGCCGTTGAAGTTGAGAAAGTAGAACTTGGTGAAGATGATGTAAATGTTTTGATGATTCTAGATAGAAAGGGAAAGGCACCTTTATTGAGGTCCTTCTTCCAGTAGACGTTGTGAATGATTATTGGATTTATAAAGAAATTCAGTTTTAAGCCGTTGGGCACATTGTAAAGTTATCAGTTTTATTATTGATTTAGTAGTATAGCCAACTAGGAAGCTGGGCAATCTAGCAATACTTGTCGTCCAAATAAAAACAAAATATAAAACAACACGCATTCATATGCACATCTAGACAGGCATGTGTGCCGTGCGCACAAGTACATATAGACATGTGGGCTGCTGTGTATCCCCATGACTTAGACACAAGCCCGGCGGCACAGATGCTAGGCTCAAGCTACTGCAGCAATGAAGTGATGATGAAGCTACGAAGCTAATACGCAGGCGAAAGCATGTGTCGTATGCTACCCAAAGCAACGCTAGCTATTAGAACGCTGAGCAAACAAGCTGTGATAGCGAGAGCGGGTACATGCATGCATGTAGGGAACGCAGCTAGACAGGTTCGATCGGCAGTGACGATTCATCATAAAGTGTGTACACACATACCTTGCACTGGCAGCGTAGCATGTATAAACCAGGCGGTAGTTTCGCATCGAATTTGCTCAGTGGCCGGAAAGCCAGAAACGGACCATGCTCGGACCATGCTAGCGTGGAAGCTGACTTATAGACTAACTGAGCTCTAATAATGCATGCACATGTTGTGTTAGCTCATTTTTATCACGTGACCGTGGCGTGTGTGCCGACCATTGCTTCGACCAACGAACTTATCACATTATGTACATAGGTTGTATGCCACCAGCAAGTCACTTAGTTGTAAGGGGCTCCATGGCGCTAGTGCTAATGGAGGTTGCGTCTACATCACCTACACTGCTATTTCCCTTGGCGTCGTCTTGCTCACTTTTTGCGGAGGCAGTCGTGGTGCCCTGTACGGGACTCTTGACGAGAAAATCGGTTTGTACGAGATACCGCAGACATTGTAGAATCCGATCCATACGCGCTCGGCGTTGATCCGAAACTAATTTGTCGAATAGATTCAGCTCGGGTTTGGGTAGGAAAAGCCCGCCCCTGTGTTCTCCTCTCCTTTGATGACCACTGCGTTTATATGCACACAAGGGTAGGAGCTTGGTTAAATGAACGGGAAAGAAAGAAATGCCGAAAGCGGTAGAGAAAGATAGATAGAGAGAGAGAGAGAGAGAGAGAGAGAGAGAGAGAAAGCAAGAGAGAGAGATAACAGATTTGAAAGGCTTAAATTGATACAAGCATGAGGTTACATAGAAATGTACAAGAAAAAGTGTACAAAACTCGACACTCATCAATTCCCTCCTCGGAATCGTCTAATCGGATCACAAGTTGAAGACACATACACGGCTCACCGGATGCTATTTCCACCTCCACCGTTAGCCCCCCCCTGATTTTGGTGCCGTTGTTTATTTCTCTTGCTCTTTTTTTCTTTGCGCTGCAAATCGTGCTTTGTTTTTTCATTTGGATCGTGCAAAAACCTGCAATTTGACCCATTTCGGCACCGCCCACGCAGGAAGTACACGCAATTGCGAGTAGATGGTTTGCGAGTACATTGTGTAGTCGCCATCGTTGCCATCGCGTCTCTCTCCCGATCCTTGTTGTCAATTGTGGCTAGTATTTTATTTGTCGTCGCATTTGTTGCAGTTTCTATGCTCGGTGCCATGGTTTTCGGATCTGAGGGGTGACAATTGACATCTGCTTCTGTCTTCGCTCTTTGCTGTCCATTTGAATCGACTGTATTCGGATGTGGTGCTGTAGAGCAAGTGTCATTGGCCTGATTACCATTACCGTCATTATTTCTAATTATTGTAGGATTTGCTTCTACCACAGCCCCCAACGTCCCTACTAATGTCCCAGTTACTGTGTCGGCTTTTCTTTCTTCCGCCATGCCGCTACCGCTGTCACATTGGGATGTTGGCATTGCAACTTCGCCCCGTACTTCATCTTCTTCTATTCGTATTCGCTTGGTCCTGGGTGGCTGTTCTTTCTCTTTCTCTCCGTTGCCAAAATGTTGCTTGTCTCCTCCAACTAGCTGTCCGCGCTGTCGTGCTTCTGCTAAGACGCGCTGCTTCGCCTCCTTACGTGCCTTCGTCGGAAAGTTTCGCTTACGGGACTCAATCCACTTCCGAATTTCCTCTTCAGAATCGCCAGGAATCCGTGCAATATACCTGATACCAACCAAGAGCAACCAAAGAAGGAGTTTTAGTATTATGGAAAAACTTCTGCGAACATCTATTTGATTTGGGGAAGGTTGAAGAATGCTTACGCTGAGAGGTCGGGCATATCATTATCTCGTTTCCTCTTGTTCCTCTTGAACGACGATCTCCGATCTGGACAAATTACAGTATTTACTGTATGCATTTTAATCATATGAATCAATGTGCACCTCATCACATGAGCATAGCAAGTTGAGATATAGAGGGAGGAGGAGGAGGAGGATATAGTTTAGAGTATTCTGTGCTAGATAAATGTGTTTGGTCGTCTTGTCAGACGTGCACTTTCGAACAGTACTCTTGTCTTACTGTGTCGGCCCCGTCCTCTCCCTCGCCCTCTGCCCCTGCCTCTCCCTCGCCCTCCTCCTCTCCCGCCTCCTCGCCGCCCTCCCCGTCGCCCTCTTCCTCCAGGTCCATTGTGGCCTCCTCCAGTCCCCTTCGATTGGACCGGGTTGTTCGGCTGTTGGCCGAAAAGCCCAGCCCAGGCGGACTGGTGCGCCATTCGACTCTGCTGCTCCTGTGACCGAGTAGTACCAGCGTATATTTTCTAGTATTCAATCCTTAGATTGTCGCACTATAGGAATTCCCTTAAATTTGATATAGAATTCTCCTCTTCCTCCTCGGATGCAAAAGTTCCCAAGCACAACTGCTTGTTCCCACCCACCTGCAATGAAGAGGAGGAGGCCGTCCGAGGAAAGGGAAGGGGGGCGCCAAACACTACCGAATTTCAAGACAGATACTCCAGGTGCCAGCACACAACTGATGAAAGGCCAAAGCTCAAAATCTTCCAAGTCTGAAGTAAAAGAAGGGGCGAACGTGTCCTCGTCAACAACCTCCTCGGACCCTCCCTGCGCTATCTGTCTAGAAGAGCATTCCAAAGACTTGTGCATGCTAGAAAAGTGCCTGCACACCTTCCATCTTAGCTGCATAGTCGAGTGGTGGAGAGTGGGGGGCTCATGTCCGCTGTGTAAGAGGAAATCTGGTTTTGCGCTTTTCCGGATACGGTCAAAACGTGACTATGAAAAGGTGTGGCTTGACCCTGAGCTTAGCTACCAAAATTCTTGGTGGACGCCAGATCATCAGCTTCGACGGCTCGTCTACGTTAGAAATCTTCGCTCCGTCCTGCACGTGGATGGTGGCAGTGACGCCGAGGACGACATAAAAGATCAGGGAAAGGGGGACGGAAAACGAAATTTTAATGATGCTGTAGCTAAGAGGAAAAAGCGTAGACTCAAGAACCGCCGGCACGATAATGTGTTAAAGTCTAACGCACGCTCGCAGGAGGCCCTACTCAAAGCGTGGGCAACCAGAGAGCTTCAGAGCATCCTGGAAGTCGAAGACGTCAGCATCATTGTGCAGGTCGTCATATCCCTCGTCCTTCAATATTCTCTATATTCCGAGCAGTTCAAGATTCACTTGCGCGAATTCACGTTCACGCACACAGGTAAATTCGTAGCAGAATTGCGAACCTTTTTGCAGAATCCGAGCACCATAGCAGCATTCGATCGGCGTAATGTGTATCCAGGCCTTCCCCACATTGACACGATACAGTTGAGACGGCCAATGGAGTCATCAAACGTTGAGAAATCGCACACGCACCCATTGAATGGTGACAACAATGACAGTGGCAGTGGCGAAGGACATGACATTGAGAGCCAGCTTCCAGCAGTCGAGCAGGATGTTCTGTCGGAACCGCCCACACCTCCATCCTCACCCGACGCGAACACAATGGACTAAATGAAAGAGACAAAAAATCAGGAGGAACACACACGTACGCCTCATCAGCCTTCAACTACAATTTGAGAGAAATCATCTAATCATTTAATATCATGGACAACGAAAAGGGACAAAAGATCATGATGCTAGCAATGTTGTGCCATTGA
The DNA here is from genome assembly GCA_000320545.1 of Bigelowiella natans CCMP2755. Classification (NCBI taxonomy): domain Eukaryota; phylum Cercozoa; class Chlorarachniophyceae; genus Bigelowiella; species Bigelowiella natans. The sequence goes on along the minus strand of ADNK01002687.1, from coordinate 8,848 downwards.
AACCTGCTTTGCATGTCCTCGTCTGATTGTCGCGCAAAGCAGTGCACTTGCATGTCCTCATCACAGACTAGTAGACCTCTAGACCTCTAGACCTAGCCAGACATCATCACACACTGCTAGACTGCTAGACTTGCACAATTGTGCGCGACAAAAATTGGAATCACTAAATCAGGTGTGCATGCACACATTTGGCCAAATCATCATCCAACAAGCTGAAAACATTTGAGCGCTGTCTAGCTGTGCGACAAGAGCGACATCGAAAGCCGTCGTCATCATCATTCATTTCTAGATTTGCAAGCTGGCCACAGCTCTAGAGCTGGAGAGAAACACAAAGTCCATGTCCATAGATGTGCGTGTGCGCGTGTGTGTGCGTGCAAAACTACTAGACTAGAACAAACCTGCACCAATTTCTTCAGGTTGTCAATGTCTACACTTCACTTAGCACTAGAGCACTGCTGTTCATTTGCCGCTTTCATTTGAGGTTTCAAAATGAACAAAAACTAAGACGCTAGGTGTGTTGAGCATTTTGCAGATTAGATTTGTTTTGAAGACACTCATGAGACTCACAAGGACCCGCCATCATCCTGTTTCAGGCTCATTCCACATTGCAATTATCATTTCACTCGCCAAACTCTCTGGAGTTGAATGTTCAATCGCCGGCATGTACGTTAGAGGATCAAGAAGATCCATCAATAAACCTCCTTTTTGCACTGGACATTCCCCAACTTGAAACGACTTTGTGTCACATCCTCCTTGGTCATCCTGCAATTTGTCGGTGGAGTGTCTACACACTTTCACACCCATGCTGTCATCCTCATCAGAAAATTTTCTCTTTCTAATTTGACGATTTTTGCAATCAATTGGGTCTGCAATGTTGACACCAAGAGGAATTCTAACTTTGTATTGGACAAAATCAATAGTGACTTCTCTGTTTCTAGCTTGCCAATAACGAATTCGACACACTTTTCGAGTTGAACGAATGCAAAGAACAGCAGTTCCAGACATGTCCGCCCCCATGTCGATGTTCCTGCGCTTTTTGAACAATTCGATGATTGAGGAAGAGGAAGAGGGGGAAGAAGAAGAAGAGAAACTTCTTTCACTCTCGATCTTCCGCGTCAAGCCTGTAGGACACGTGAGGCAGATGTTTGCATCGTCGATGTGTATCGGTGTATTTTTTGTGTAATTCTTCCTTGATCTTTCTTTCCAAAATATTTTGCAGGGTGTTCGGATTGTTTGAAAACCCATTTTGCTTTCAGATGACAACTCTAACTCAAGCTCATCGAAATTCTTCCAATGATGCCGATTGAGTGCGTTGCGCACATCCTTAGCAAGGCAGGGCTGTTCTTCACGAGAAGGGATGGTGGCAACAAAATATCCAACGTGATCATATTTCTCATCAGCTCCGTCCGACATCCTCATACAATGGGGCCACACATTGTACTCCGTAGGAATTTGCCCGCGCAACCGGGTGATCATGCACACGACGTGCGTCACCATTCTCTACTTGTCGCCCGTCAATTTCAAAGGCCAAAGTAGCATCGCCGCTAAATTCATTATTTTGGGAGCAGGTAGAATTTATTGTTTGCGCGAAGTAGTCTTGACGCATTTTCGGACGGCTTGGATGTTGTCGAGCCATTTAATTGCCCCCATTTTCACACTCTACCGTGCATCCAAGGAAGCGAAATGAATGAGAAACTCTCCGCGTGATAAGTACTATTATTTCAGTGAACAAGAGTGAGTTGTGATGTCCACGCCGGCAGGTACTCGAATGAGGGTCCTAGAAAATGGGCAGAAGCACTGCATTTGTAACTTGCGACATGCTTGCACGGTGCAGCCTGTACCCGGAGAAGGATTTGACGCTGAATAACTTTAACGATGACGCCTTCTCTTGTCCGACGGACTCCAGACTGAAGTGTAGCACGAGTAGTGTTTGTCAGGCAGTAGACACTGTTTTTGAGAAGTTAGCTTATGCCGCACATTTAGAGTAACCTGCATAGCTGTCAATAGTATTTGCTCTCCACAAAGGACTCCTCCGTTATTTCTTCACCAGAAAAACCCACAAGCTTTGAAAGAAAATCAGGCCGTTCGATGTTCAGCATTCCATCAAAAAATCCTAATCATGGAGCTGTCATTTCTCTGTGAAAATATCATAACACAAGGTTTTCACTCTGTGCCGTTACAAAATGAAATAAATGCCCTAGCATGGATTAAAAGTTGGTTTCACTTTGTCGATCATGTTACTGAATTCATTTAACAGAAAATAGGGCACTTGTATGATGGACTATCAGAAATTATGAATATTTGTCATAACCCAAGTGATTAAAGTTCAACGAAATTTTGGAAAAATGGATGCATATGATGTTTTTTTAGATGGGTCATTGCTTTGCACGGTAGATAATTCTCTCCGTAATAAAGGGTAATTGCATTGCAGTGAAATTCTCTTTGTCTACATGAAGAACGAACGTGGCATTGCTGTTGAACCCTGCGCGCAGGACATCAAAAGCTTCAATATTGTTTCCACCAAACCAACGTCGAAGAAAGACATCTGTAAGGATGCTGAAAACCTCAATTGGTTCTTGGGATTAATCGCAAAAGTGGACATTGTTGAGGATGTTAACGAGATAAATGAATTCACTGTTAAATTGTTGAGTACAGATTCGGAGAGGTTTCTTTGTGAGAATGCTAGGCCAAGATATGTTTGCCGCCTAGGATGTGGTAAGAGCTACTGCTGTACCAAAGCACGCAGAGGGAAAACGTAAGTAGACGAGCTTTCCTGCGCAGTACCAAGTTGCGATGTCTCACTAACGCTCATAAACACGATGCACACCTAACATCAAGGATATTTTTTTCTTTGAAAGGTACAGCTTAGATTCCAGGACGCCTCTAAAACATTTTTGTAGCTGCAGATATCTACCACACAGCATCAGATATATCATCGATGCAAGGCGCTCCCAACTTGATATGAAATCAGGAAAGCAATTTTCGCAGATAATTCTTGATGTCAGTGACTACAAGAATCTAGCAAAGGAGTCAAAACAGATGTCTACTAACTTTCTTTTGTTCCAAAAAGTCCGCAATTACCTCGCAGAAGGAGACCCTACACACAATGTGCTCGTCGAAGAATGTGAAAGTTACTGCTCTGCTCTGCATGGAGTTTTCAAAGCACTTCAAACAGAAGCAAGTTTGATGAAGAACGGCATCGCAGAGGCCCTTCGCCAGTGTGAATCCAAAGAGGGATCTTGTCAGGAAATCATGAGCATAGTCCTAACATAGGTAGAAACCTTTAGAACTTGGGGAAAGTACTTGAGAAATTATCAGCCATCTCCAAAAAGAGAAGAAAGTCTGTCAAAACGACGCACGTGTGGCAGCAGCATGCATCCTCAACTAGCAGTCTCATGTGCTCGTGTACGTGCAAAAACGTGGAAATCCTCTGTTCAAATGCGCATTGATTGCGCTTGCAGGCTCCCAGCCTGCTTGAGGCTGCAGACACACGTCTCGAACAACATCGCTAAACTTGCATTCGAAAGGTGAACTTCTGGCGCACGTTGATCTAGCGATGTCACATACATGATGAGCAAATCAAGCGCAAAGTGGACAAACAGTCTAGCAGGAGGCTTTGATAGATGACAGATGATCAAATCTTGAATCTCGCAAGGATGAAACTGTCTTCACCAAGCTACTGAGAGCTGCAGCATCCGTCATCTTGACCAGCACGCGCGCCAACTCCGATCTTCGAGACTGTGATTCTTGTCCGGACAATCAGTTGTTCGCAAAATGCAGCCCTGACATTGAAAAATGATCACAATGGACACAGTCATGATCCTCGTGAACAGTCAACTCAAATTGTTGCAAAGATTGAGTGGAAGAGCGCGAATGACAGACATGCAATGCTGGACTGTTGACCTCACATTGCGTTGCAGGAACTGCAGCAAGGCCAGAAGGGCACACAAGATCACTGGTGCGCCACGTGCTAGCGTGGAGTACCAGTGTTTGCACCGTCATCACGCACTGCTGCGGTGCAACAGAATTCTTTGCGACGTCCACACTCACATCGAGGACTTGTTGGCGCACAGCACTGCACTGCACGCACGCACCAGTGCATGCCAGCATGGTCAGACGAGTCTGGGAGAGGGGCTTGCACGCAGCACTGAACGTTGAACACTTCTGGACTTCAGCATTGATGACAGCGCCCACAAGAAACAAGAAACATGATGATCGAGTGCATTTCCAAAGTGTTGCATGACACTTGCAAAGCACGAAACGCAGTGCCACAATGAACAATGAACAATGAACAAAAGCGTTGATCAAATCTGCATGCGTAAGAACCACAATGAATGAACAATGAACAAAGCGTTGATCAAAAACTACATGCGCCAGAACCACATGGGAGACAAGCATTTGCACGCAGCAGAGCCTCAACAACACTCGTTGCAAGGACTTGTCAGCACCCTGCACAACCACAAGCAAATGAACAATGAACAATGAACAATGAACAATGAACAAAGCGTTGATCAAAAACTACATGCGCCAGAACCACATGGGAGACAGGCATTTGCACGTAGCAGAGCCTCAACAACACTCGTTTCAATCAAAAATCCGCGATGCGCCAAATGCATGAGTGACGCACATTGTTTTTTCCAGGAAGATGCGCGTCGAATTTGTGCACAATTTCAACCACCAACATCTGAACATCAGATGACTTGATGGTTTCTTGCCAAAGTTTTGGTTCTTTTAGAAAGCAGCATATTTTTTTGTTTTCCCGTTTATTCATGCTGAAAACATCCATTTTCCAATCCTGTTTTCAGGTATCATTTTGAAGTAGACTTCCATAACAGTTACAACAACTTGAAGCTGATTATAGTACAATTTAACCCTGAAAACTACCTACACTGTCATCACATCAGCGAATATTGGAAATTTTGAATAGGACATCCATTCAAATCGGTGATGGCACGGCTCAGCTTGCATTCGTAGCGCACACAGGCCGGTGAGTATGGCAGCCGGATTTGGATGGGGGCATAGGGAATCCCGATGGAAGGCTCGGGCCATCGAATATTTGGAGGTAGCATTGCTTAAATGATCGAAATGTGTGATACTGATCGTGTTCCGTGTGGACCACAGCCGCGTGACAAGCAGCCGCCGCATCATCACAGTAGCCTTGGGATGTTTGGACATTACTCCTTACTCGCCCTCGCTGTCATCCAAACAGTATGGAGTCCAAGTACCAGGGGGAGGGCCATCCGCCATAACTTACCCGCTACACTCCAGCTGCTTCGAGGGGGGGGAGAAAACCCGGACACCATCGCAATGGACTTGGATCTTGAGCCCCTTCCCCAAATGGATTCTGTGGATTGGTCTTTTAGAAACACTCCTCAGAGCAGCCAACTCTCGGCTGGACAACATGAAAATGCGATGAAGCTGGAGGATCACGATGAGGAGGGGGAGGAGGAGCCGTTGTGGTTAGGCCCAGAGCCCAGATCGTTCGTACGTGGTGATGATGATGACCATCCCGCCAGCGAAATCATGAAAATAATGCCTCCTAAATTGATTGCTGCAACACGACCTGGAGAAATACGTGATGTATCACTATCTCGAAGGCTCAAGCTAAGACCGAAGGCGGAGACGACGCCAGAGGTCATCATTGGACACATTTTATTACGTATATATATATATATATATATATATATATATATATATTTATATCCATCTGATGAGTCTGCATCAAACCCAATGGAATGGCTAATCAAGATCATAATCGTATACACAGTCAGCGAAATCTATCGGAAGGCTCCGAGAAATATGGCGCCTAGCGTTCGGAGAGAAGAAGAAATCGGAACAGAACGTGTTCAAAGTGGTACTGCTGTTTATATAGTGATCTAGAAATTCTCCTTCACACGTGATGTGAAACTGGCAAACTCACCCTGGTGAAATGATGCGTAGCTAAATGGAAGTATGGAGGCCAAGTGGATCCGACAACACAATAAGATGATTAAGAAGAGAATGAAGGACGGTAAGTAAAGGCACCGAAGACACACGAAGAATCACGATATATTATCCTTAAGAGAATATTATTCCACTCATGTTGTTTAAATGTCATCGCGTACTGTTTGTAGCAGTATACTGAGGTTACATTATCATTACTAGGAACATTAGATTTGCCATACCGATCATCCTTGCCAAAGGGAAAGTGGGGTCGCAAGAAAAGAATGCGCCTTTGGAGGGTAGTACTATCGTATCAACGATGTCCGTTCTACATTATATTGCAAACGATATGGTCACGGCGTTGACGATGATGATGATGATGATGATGATGATGAGGTGGATGAGGAGGATGGTGAGGATGGTGATGATACGGAAATACTGGTAACACTCGAACATCATCCAGATGAAAAATAAGATGCCAGTTGGCGACGAGGAGGATTTTGAGAAGGAATTGAAGAGACTCCTGAAGAAGAAAAAGGTGTTTTCACATATTTCACATGTACGCGCCAACATCGCACGGTTTGATGAGAAGCACTCGCCTCATCGAGCACGCCCGCAATCTACAGTATGATTGAGTTGTAATCTGTTATGTTCATTATACAATATTATACATATATATCAGTTTAAGCAATTCAGTGAAACGGATCTCCAGAAAACACATGAAGAGGCGTATAAGCACCTGACAGAGGACGTAATAAACTCTAGAAGAATATTTAACCAAGTCACCAAAAGAATATCGGTTTGCCACAAAACGACGGCGTTAAGGGCCCGAAAGACTGCAAAATTTTTGCTAATATGATAATAGCGCCTAAACAACTCACCGTGCCTGTGAAAGCTCTCAACTATCACGGCCTTCTGTACGCGTTTGGGTGCCTTTTCGAAGTTTTCCTATCCTCGATTACTAACATATATTAGTGTTCATCTTGTGTTTATAGCTAATTATATGTGCGTATGCGTTTGTTTGGGAACTACCTCTTTTTAGCTTCTTCCCTTGCTTCAGAGGCTAAAGAAAGAGAATAAGTAATGGCATTATAACTTATATCGTCGCAAGCCTGATGCTGTTCAGCGTCGCTTATCTCTGCTCTATCCGTATTCCCCCTCACCTGTCCTTATTGCTTCAAATGACTTCAGGGCGTGTGGAGATGACCCTGAAAAGCTACAAGCATTACGTTATAAGCGCCTTATGGTTCGTGTGGACACCGACGTATATATCGATGATTGTTGCTTGCCGCATGGCTGACAAGGGCCATTAGCGAGGAGATTGATTCCTCCTTTTCTTGTGATGCAGTCTTTCCTATCGCTCTCCCTCATTTCCTTTCGATTTACCTTCAAAAAAGGCAAATGCGCGCGAATACAACGAGACCGTACATATCTTTCGAAAGCCGGAGACATTGGAACAGGTGTGTGTGTGTGTGTGTGTGTGTGTGTGTGTGAAAGGGGGAGAGAGAGAGAGAGAGAGAGAGAGAGAGAGAGAGGGAGAGGGGCGGGGGGGGGGGGGGGAAGAGAGATATGGTGTGTGCGTGTCATCCCCATTCACTTAACGAGTTAAAATAAGGACAAGGCATCTTCGAAACATATCGTCACCCTTCTCCTCCTCTCGCCCCCCCTCTCTATATTCCGACTACACGTTTCTTCTTCTAGGTACAAAGAATGAAGTTCCTATCCGTAAATCTAGACGACGACTGGGAAAATGGTACTAGAAATATCTTATATTTAAATTGGAAGAAGAAGCAGCTGCAACAGCAGCGGACGTGTTGCATAAGTTCCTAGAGAGATACAAATGTGAATCATGCTATTCTTTCTTCTCCCACTACATAATACGATTTCCTGTCCACCGTATTGTGGGGGTGCGCAGACGTTCGAATCTTCGCATAGATGAGCCACTCCTTCCCCCCCCCCCCCCATTACCGTTTGTGCAAAACACTTGTTAGTGAGGCCAAGGGTGAGCGTGAGCAAGGAAAGGGTTCTAGAGATGCTTCCCAAGGTGGGGAATTCCGAGTCATATTCACGATATATAGTCGTCAATTTAATGCTCAGAATGCCCTCACTGCTGAAGCAAAGACGATATATACCCATTGCATGACGATGTTTATAACGTGATGCGAACCTGCCACCGACTTCGTCGTTATGGTGATACGATCTATGCTGTACACACACGATGGTACTACAGGGAAATGCCCTTCGATCGAGTGAAATAAGCTGCTGCCATCAATGAAATGGGCCTCTGAGATGTTTATTATCGAATGATAAATGCAGGTGCGACCGCCACGCTTTGGAGTGCTGACAAGGCAGCTCTACGTGCGCAATGTCCCTTTCCAGACCTCGGAGAACACACTCAGGTGTTGTTGTTGTTGTTGTTGGCCATAAATCGGAATGACTGCGAAGAGTATTAATAACATCGTTGATGGGAATTGCTGAAGGAATCGCTTGTGTGTGTGCGTGTGTGTGTGTGTGTGTGTGCGCGCGCGCGCGCGCGTGTGTCCATACATTAATGTTCCTTACCAAGAGTAACATCAACAAATAAAGGCAATGGTTTGAACAATACGGTCCCATCGAATCGATGCGTATGCACAGATCGGTAGAGCTTCTACGTTAAATCATATCTATAAAGTGCTTGAGCTATTCTCTACTCTCTGTATTTTTGTTATTCTTTTATTACGCTGCTCTTTGTGAGTGGGTGAGTGTGTGTGTGTGTGTGTGTGTGTGTGTGTGTGTGCATGAGTGCGTGCTATTCATTATCCCTCCCTCTCCAGTCTGTTATTGTGAACAACACATCAGTGCTGCCTTTGTTCAGGAACTAGGAAAAAGATTTCCTGGGGAGGTGGGTGTTTGTGTTCACTAATCACACCCAAATATCTCTAATGTT
>ADNK01002688.1:102500-115345 GCA_000320545.1 Bigelowiella natans CCMP2755 | reverse complement strand
GTAACCCTAACCCTAACCCTAACCCTAACCCTAACCCTAACCCTAACCCTAACCCTAACCCTAACCCTAACCCTAACCCTAACCCTAACCCTAACCCTAACCCTAACCCTAACCCTAACCCTAACCCTAACCCTAACCCTAACCCTAACCCTAACCCTAACCCTAACCCTAACCCTAACCCTAACCCTAACCCTTACCCTAACCCTAACCCTAACCCTAACCCTAACCCTAACCCTAACCCTAACCCTAACCCTAACCCTAACCCTAACCCTAACCCTAACCCTAACCCGAACTGGTTTGTCTGCACGTCCACCTCACTTTGAAAGATTTTTGGAACAACAATTCACGACAACAAAGTCAAGAAGCAACTCACGAATCAAAGAGGAGGAGAAGGAGGAGGAGGCAAAGAGGGATGATTTGAGGTTTTGGGTTGCGCAACTGTGTTTCATTGTGCAGCACGCGGATGTGCGCGCGTGCAAAAAGGATTGGCCATCAGCTTGGTGTTTGTCACACGTTCTTTGAACGTCACTTGTTGCATGGACTTGCAAGTCCTCACACGTGTGTGCTGTCTGCTTGCAACGTGCACATGAAGTTTTCATGCGCGCACACGCATGTGGACTCACAAGTCTCTGTGTTGTTCCTTCTGCATGGCGCATGCTGTTTCCCTTCCCACTCGATCAATGGCAGTTTGATCGAGCGTTGCAAACGCGTGCAGGTGCGCAAGACAATCAATTGCATCTGTTCATCGGCGCCAGGGCGGGAGTGCGTCAACAATTTCACCGTGTCACTGTGGCACACGTCGCACTTCACTTGACAAGCCAGAAAGTGGCCTCCGTCTCATTCGTTCTGTTTTCTTTTCACAAGTCCGTCAAACCCGGCAATGACGGGGTTGTGAACAGTGCAGCGCTCATTTGCGACGCGCTTTGAAGCAGCAGGCAGTTGCAGTTGGTCAAAGAAAAGTCATCAGAACTTGTCCGATGGCCAAACCTGAAAAAATGACCGGAATGTTGACCCAAATCTCCAATTTCAAGGCCTCAAAGTGTGAAAATTCACACCCGTTGTGTGGCGGATGCACGCTGCGCGTTTGTTCTCTGCCACACTTTGAATGCTTTTGCGTGTGCGTTTGACCAAGTGTGACATGCACGAAAAATTTCAAAGAAATGCGAGCAAATCCAATGTCCATTGCATCACATGACGCGCTTGGTCGCGCGCAAAAGCTTCCAAATGCACATTCTGGCGATTCATCACAGGTTTGACGGACTTGTGTTTCTCTGATGACATCGAGCTTTGTTCGCATGTGAACGCTCAGTGGGTTGTGTGCGCAGTAGGTTGACTAGTTGACATCAACGACATTGCGATTTTGGCTCAGAACGCGGGATTCAACAAAGCCCATGTTGCAAGCTGACACAGCAAGTGCCAATTGGGAACAAAAATGGAACACGTCGCTGAGGATCAACGTCACTTCAACGCACAATGCGCTTTCCGTTGATGACGACACTGATGACTTGGAGGACGTGACAGAAGAACTCTTACAAAGCCAAATTGCTGATGGACAAAACGACAAACTGAAATGCTTCAATGTGAACATTTCTGATGATGATTGCATCACCTGTTCAGAACGCCACCAGGAGATTTCATCGAACCAATTGCAGAATGGTCACTTCAAACACACCAAAAACATGTGATGAAATTCGACATGCAATGCTAGATCTGGTCACGAAACATTTTGGAAACCACAATGATCACCTCGTCAAAGGATTGACGTTCGTTGCATCGGAATCCAGACACTTTGTTGCCACTGCTGCACAGATGAGACAAAACAACAAATTCATCAACAAAATCGAATGATGTTGACTTTTCATCGAAGACTCTTACATTGTCCCTGTGTCATGCTTCCATTGAGATTCTGAAACCGATTGAAAATGCCAGAACAATGTCACTCATACACTCAAATTCCAAAAAAATTGCATTGTCAAAACCATTTGTTTAAATCAAATCACACAGTTTTAGGAATACCGTGTTCCGCGTTTCCACCACTGACGCCGATGAATTATTCTTTTTCATGTCTATTCAATGCATCACAAAACAATGTCCGGATTTTGTAACGAATGGATGACGATTGGAAGAAACGATTCATCTATCAAAACGACTGATTCTACCTGACATGTCAGAGGAAATACGTTTATCAGCTGCAGAAGACATACGTTCTCCCAATCGCTTCATTTTGAATTCTTGAATGGATTTTTTGGCCTTATTTGTAAATTTGAAATCTGCAGCCTCTAAATGTAGATTTCTCATCTTCGGGATGTACACAATGCCTAGCATCCAAAATTTCAAGCGGTTAGCATTGGATGATATATAACACTCTTGTTGAGTGACACTTTACATCTTAATGTCGCGTGCCATTTCTATCACTTACCCAACGTAGCGATGACAGACACAAAAGTCGCCATGGATATTACCAAAACGCGGGTCGACTGTGGAATATGGAATGAAAACAATTTGATCAAACTAATTATCAGGAGGGAAAGGAAAGTACCACATTCTCATCTGTTGCGACTATCTAGCTATTACCTCTTGGACTTTTATTGCATCCATTAATGGAATAGTAATTAGAGCAATGATAGTGACATTGTAAATTGCCTTTCATAAAAAACAGCAACAATAGTAACGTAGGCCACAGAGCGATGCGTATCAGAAACGACAATTGAGATGTAGCGTCACGTATTTGTTAATACCAATCCAATATGCTTTGATTCGTTGAACTCCTTTAGAGACACATCCCTTGTTTTGATAGCTAAATATATGCCCTACATTTGATGTTGTAAATAAATAAAATACTGAATTTTTTGGTGGAAATTCAAGAATGACAAAATGCCTCCCCCGCCTCTCTCTTACTCTACACATTCCTCCTCCTCCTCCTCCTCCTCCTCCTCCTCCTAATACTATATTCAGATCACTGCCAATAGTACCCAGCAAAGAATTGAGGCATCTAGAGCATAGAGTAAACAGTTCCAAACAATGTCAAAGTCACTTTCACAAATGACTTGGTACTCAAGGTCCTGATTGGAAGAGTGGTAGAAAAAGAAGAACACTTACTCCTTTTTAGGAAACGATAGATGGATGGCAACAATGTACTTTATTTTTGCTTGGCGTGGCATAGCAGTTATTACGTTGCGGTTTTAGCTTCCAACAATATAATTGCAAAACCCCCCACTTCGTTATTATTTTTTCATGAGATCATGTTGTCCATGTGTGCGTGCTGTGTCTATAATACATCATCTCCCTTTTGATTCCTATCGCGGAGGTTTCCAATAGTTGACTAATGTGCAATGAATCAGATTAACATATACTCGATCAGCATTAGCAAGTAATTGATCCACATATTTGCATTCGTTTAAAAAATGTAAAAGGAATGTAAACACATAGTACCCAAAGTGTAACCAAAACCGTCTGGACGAAACAAAAAGCGCCGATGTACCGCATCAGGTACCTAGAATTGAGTAGATCAAAACGCTGATTAAAACGCTTTATCATGTCAAGAAAGGAAAGTGATAACAATAAAGCTAACATTCAACTCAAACCCCACGCTAAATTATCCGTGCATGTGAAATTGTATTACAAACTTGCAATTACTTACCAATCCGTTATTATTTGCTTCTTCATTCGGCGTCTCCCTAAATAGAATGAAAATCTTGTAGTTACTTATTTGTCATTAAATTAATTGGCCCGAAAATACAAGTACATTGCTTAAGAATTTCTTATGGTATAATACTTGTAATTATTTTCAGTATCATTCCTCCTTCTTTTTAAATCTTGTTTATTGTAAAAAGACTACCTTTCGAGGCACAGATAAGATAGATTCTAAGGGACCGAATGATCAATCCCATAAACATCAATATGAAACCTAGATGAAACAAAAAACATATTTTATTATATTTACTACACCTGTACACATCTACTACTACTATCATTGCCAGAAAACCATAAAACAATGCTGATACCGCAAATAAAAATATTGAACAATGTTCCAACCGTTGTGCGAATACAAAATTACATAAGACGGAGCAATGAACAATAATTAGTTGCTATTTACTCATATTACCCAATGTCCCCAACCAAACACGACCAATGCAAATGCTGATGATAAACCAACACATTAATGAGGATGAGATGTTGAATGCAATGGATATAATCATTATTGCCGTGTAGTCAGCCTTTAAACATGTAATAATTACAAATCCAAAGGGGGTTTAAAAATAGTTTATATATTTTGTTGAATGTTGCCTTCGATTTATGATAAATGCTTGTTCGTTCTATCTCTCATCATTACATCATCATCATCATCATCATCATCATCATTATCATTATTACCTTCTGTTTGGCTTTCCAATTAGGAGAATGAGGAAGATAAACGTAAGAAGAGCCCCGGCACACATCACGTAGCTAAATACAAACATACATATATACATATATCAGGGCATAATATTTGAAACAAATCGTCATCCATTGAAGCGAATCTTGTAGATCGATAGTAGTAGTAGTAGTAGTAGTAGTAGTAGTTGCAGTAGTTGGATCCAGCAAGCATTAGACATCATTTAAGTAGCGACTAACCCAAATGTTGGCGCAGTAGCTCTTATGACATACTTCGTGCGATTGTAGGCTGGCAATCACATACATAATGGTTATAGATCAATAAATAATAAATTCATATTGTTGTCCCACAATAAAGAACCATGAAAGAGAAAATCTATTAATTACATAACAACGAAATTATCAAATCGGATAGCAAATTCGAGCTAATAGTTTAGGTAGTATTGATATGTGTGCATGAGGTTTGAATACACACACACACACACACACACACACACACACAACATATATATATATATATATATATATATATATATATATATATATATATTATTTATTGGTAGTGACACAGTAGTAGTAGTAGTAGTCAGTCAGTCAGTCAGTAGTACCGAGGAAGGCTATGAGGAGTAATGTAATCGCAATGCCTTTGGAAGGAAGTAAAAAAGGAAAAATAGAGAAAAATAAAAAATTATATGTATTCCATGACAGAAGAAGATGACTGAAAAAAGAGTACAAACACCCTTGATATCATGATGAATTTATTATTAGAAATTGAAATCACAGCGGCAGTCTAAATACTTGGACAATGGTAATGCCGATTAAGTGAATAAATTAGGCAGATAGAGCAAATCATTTATCCACCTATCGCTGACAACGTTATCACAAAGCTGCCAATATTTGAAGATGCATGGATCTGTACGAAGCAAATAATTACAAAAACAAGAAGTCTTTCAATATATCTAGGAAATAAGTGGTAGCATCCCACACACTTAAGATACCTTTTTCATATATGCACATATCAGAAAGATGGTATGCAAAGGTAATTAGTGGTAGTAGTAGTAGTAGTAGTAGTAGTAGTAGTAATACTCAGAAGGTAATATACGATAGTAATTAGTATAGCAGTAGTACCCAGTTGAAAACCTTACAACTTCCTTCAGCTGTTTTGAATTCTAAACAACACATACAACACATTGACGAATGAACAAAATAATAATGATGATGCTTATGGATAAAAACTAAAAATAGAGTAAATAATGTGACTTACTACAATTTAAACAACAAATAAGCACCGTCATTATCCATACCGTAACATTTTACGGCTATGGCAAAACTGATACTGGTGCTATACACACACGCTCCTGTTCTCACTACTATTACTACTACTACTACTACTACTACTACTACTACTTTAACAGCACCATCAAACACCAATATCATTGTACCTACTACTTTTTAATGCACACGCCTCCATGATTTCATCATCATTCTTATTGCTTTTTATTAGTAAAAACTATTAATTTAAATTATATACATACTTTCCAGATAGTAGACGTCTGCTATTTCTCGTGATACACATGAAGACGCGCCTTTATCATGCGTAGTTGGACAGTACGATATGGGGATAGACACCTTAATGACAATAGTAATAGTATTAGGAATAGTAGTAGTAGCAGTAGTTGCTGTTGTTGTTGATGTTGTGTTCAAAACAATCGAGTAGTAGAGCAAACCATCAATAGCAATTATATATATATATATATATATATATATATATATATCGGCTGTCTCAGAAGTATCATATCTTTGCCTGATCATCATTATTATCACTACTGCGGGGATCACTACCAAATCGGTAGGTTTGACCAACGGGCATAAACTAAGATTTCCTGAATGTGATTATTGTTTGAGGGTAGTAGTAGTAGTAGTAGTAGTAGTAGTGCGGGATTCATTGAATAATAATAATAATAATAATAATAATAATAAATAGTTTGTGTAGAGTAGTACAAGAATACAAGGAATATGAAAAGAACAATTCAGCAGTACAAGAATACGAGTAATGTGAAAAGAATAAACTCTATGATGATGATGATAATAGTGTGCTGCGGTTCCACCAAAGCTCTACTACTACTATTACTACTACTACTACTACTACTACTACTGCTGCTGCCTACTACTGGCGCTGCTGCTATAAGTATTCACAACAAGCACCAACCAACCTCTTTTATATCCATCCACAACCAATACATAAGCATTCGTTCTGGGAACCTAACAAGAATTACAGAGTAATCAAACTATTAGGCTGCTGCTATCAAGAATGTAATGTTGTTGTTATTGTGAGCTGGATAATACTATAAGAGGATAATGTCGTTGCTATTGTAAGCTGGATTTTATTCATTCGCTATAATGATGATTATCATCATCAGTAGTAGTAGTAGTAGTAGTAGTAGTCGTAGTTCCAAAATTAGCATCAAAATAATACAATGACCAGCGAAATAATGCACCAATAGGTTGTTGTTGTTGTTGTTGTTGTTGTTGTTATTGTTGTCTGTTGTTATACTTGAATTATGCTCCAATTTCCTTGCCATGCACAAGATGTTGTTGAGATAATATCTCCTATATTCAACATGAAACAGTGAACGATATAACCATTTTCAAGTATACACACACACACACACAGAGAGAGAGAGAGAGAGAGAGAGAGAGAGAGAGTACTCATATGCAGGTACAACTCCTACAATCTAAGATTTATATTCGCAATATATGAAAACAGATGCTGCTGAGGCAAATGCGACTACGTCGCACAAACAAACATACACGCAATCAATTCCTCCCAGAATTGAAACAAAATGTACAATATACAATTGGAATGTAATATCAACATATTTGTTGTGGTAATAGCTACAAACGACGAATCTACTGACCTCCACGTAACACTCCATTAGCATCAAGAACAGTGTCGTTTGTTTCATAAAACGACAAAGTAGCTGTTTTATCTCTGGTTAAGATAATAAATAATGGAGGGCACCAAACAATTCAATAAGCACATCGTTGTAAACACGATAGTAGTCTCATAATAATAGATAGCACCTATTTGAGCTGGATTTGGGTACAAGAAACCCAATCTGATGATATATGAAGTTACAAGTGATATAACTATAATCAATCTTACACCGTTCCACATAATACTATCACCAACCAACCACACAACACAACAAAATACAAAGTAAGATGATGATATAATTCGCAACATAAAATAGATTGACACATGGATGGAAGAGAAGTGATGATATTTGTAATGCTTGCACAACGTCATAGCTAGACTTTTAGTCCTTAGTGCTACTATTACTACTACTACTACTGCTACTTTGCAGCATTTGAATTATAGCACTAACTATTCTTAAATTTTTTCCGCTCATATAGCAGCATCATAACACACCCTCAAACCACTACTGTGATCTCTCTCTGTTCCCCCCCCCCCCCCCCCCCTCCCTCTCTCTCTCTCTCTCACACACACACACACACACACATAAACGTACAACTACGGACATCAATCAATGCAGATGCTAGTGGAGGTTCCTTCTTGCCCAAGAATATGTTCTCAATTGGCCATGTTCCAATGGTGCCTATGATGATGATGATGATGATGATGATGATGATGATAATACTACCTACTACTACTACTACTACTACTACTACTAACTACTACTACCTGTGACATATCCCAAATCTGTAGCCTCAGAAGCAGTTATGAGGAAATCACTATGCGTGAGTAGCATTCCTTTGAGAGAGAGAGAGAGAGAGAGAGAGAGAGAGAGAGGTAGGTAAGTAAGTTGTGGAACAAACAAACAACCAACGACGACAGGATATATACAATTTACAATTATGTTATGTTGTGATTTTGTTAGTACCGGCAGTATCAACGAGAAAACACATAGGCTGTGAACTTGTATTCAAATGGTCCTTAGAGTTTAGGGGGGGGGGGGGGGAAATAAAAAAAAACAGAGAATAATCTCATCATCATTATCATCATCGTGGTAGCACCTTAACAATTAAATAAAGAACATTTTTCATCAGTGTACTACTGATATCCGTAATAACATACAAACTGACTAGCAAGGAAAATTACATGACTTGTAATTAGTAGCACACTCTGATAATAAATAACAATCACTCAGAGATTATGATAATTAAAAATAATAATAATAATAATAATAATAAGAAGAAGAATGATAACAATAATACCTGGACATTGGCGTTTGAGCAGTTGGCATAATTAAAGGTAAAATTATGAAAAACCGGATATACATAGTCATAACCTAAAGAAGTGATATTAGATATCATTGGATAAGTAGTAGCACATGTACTACAACGTACACTCTGCTGCTGCTTGTGGTGGTGGTGGTTTAATAATGAGTGACAAATGAAATAAAACCAATGAGAGTGTTCCATTGATGTTAAACAAGACTACAACAACAACAACTAATACTACTACTAATAATACTAATGCTACTACTCATACTTATGGTAATCAGTGCGAACGAATGTACACAACGGGCAGCCAATCAAAAGAAAGGGTTTGATTCTTTATCGATATTATGTTCTCATCACCATCATCATCATCATCATCATCATGTATGGCTTTTTCTTCTCCTACTTTTCATCATCACTCACGACTAGCACTTCTACAATTGCTGACTATTGTTACCAATAACTCCTGCTACTCTTTCATCAACTATTTCGGTAGTAGAGGTATTCTTTGGGCTTGAGTTGTGATTTATAGCTGCAAGATATAATAATAATAATAATAATAATAATAATAATAATAGAGATGGAAGAAGAGGAAGCGAAAAGCATAAATGGGAAAAAACAATCATTGATATTATCTTATCACATCATCATCATGTATCGTATGATGTTTGGAACAAATCGAGTTGTTTTTTGTTCTTTTACCTATTGACACTGTAATTAAAAGACCTATTTATCATTAAACACAACAAGCATTATGAGAAGAAGAAACAACCAAATTCTATTCACAAATACTAAATGTATGTAGTATTGTATGTAGTATTGTGCTGAAGTTTGAACATATTAATTGTGGAGACGATTATTGCTTTCAATCAAAATTTCTTATCGCTATCACCATCACTGCTAGTGTGATTGATCATCATCATCATCATCATTCTTTTCGTCGTCATGTTCATGTTGGCTGGATCAACATATCCATCCATCTAATCCCCATTATCACTCTTCTTCTTTTACTACCAGCTCCTCCTGCATCTTGATATGGGGTGCTAAATGCTATTTTTCCTACGAAGATGGTAGTAGTAGTTGTTTGTTTGTTTGTTTGTAGGAGTTGTATAATCATTATCCGAAAAAAGACAATCCATCTGCGTCTGCACACACCCACCGTTAACCAGCTACTAGCAATGACAGTAACTCCAATCATAAGAATATATATATATATATATATATATATATATATATATATGTGTGTGTGTAATATACATGTATTATTTGTACCACCAACTGCCAGGGCTCTAAAATACCAAGGTCTGCGAGTAGGATCATAAGAGTTCCCCCAATAGTTTGCAGGGTATTGAGTCAAAGTTCCTGTGCGAGAGAAGAAGAAGAAGAAGAAGAAGAAGAAGAAGTAGTAGTAATGGTGGGTAGATAGAACGAATAGGAAGAAGAAAAAGAAGAAGAAGATGATGATGAAGATGATGAAGAAGGACATATTTAAAAACAATGCTACTAATTTCTGTTAGGTGAAGAAATGATGTAAAGTATGATGTTAACTAACTGTATTACCTCCGTGTTCATCAAGAATCAATTACAAAATATTATTACTTACTTAGTGCTGCTGATAGTACTATTAAAAAAGACTCCGCCACCACCACCAAATACTTAACATGCACCGTGTATGGGAAAACATAGTAGACAACAAGCAACATACTTCTTTAGTAGTTTCAAAGTGCCATAGAGGTTGATGTGTTCATTCTTCTACTAATGATGGTGTACGTAGTAGTACCATCCCTAGAGCCGAAATACACCCATACTGTGTTGCTATGATCTGCATTGATGATCTCACTAAACCACCCACGAGTCAATCGTGCAGTCTTTAGGCATTTATCCCCTATATTATTTTTGTCGCTGTGTCAGATGATGACCATATATAAAGAAGTTGATAAAACACAACTATATATATATATATATATATATATATATATTTGTTAGGTTTATCGTAGTGGTTTGTTTCTCTTCTACAACTACTTCTACTACTACTTGCAGCAAGTTGTTAACAATAAACAAACAGCATTTAGACTTTGTTGTTGTTGTTGTTGTTGTTGTTGTTGTCGTCGTCGTAGTGATCATACCGAGTGATGGATATGGGCCATTTGATGCATTTCTCTCTTGATTAATGAATTTACGAAGTCCGTATACGTCGTCGTTGCTCCATGTGTAACTTTGAGTGGGAGGAGGAGGAGGAGGAGGAGGAGGAGGAGGAGGAAAATCATGAGAGCAACATGATGATGATTTGATGTATACCCTTTTCTTACTATTCTATAATAATTAATCTTATGAAAATAACAAATTGATTGAAAAATTAATTATTTCTCATCATCATCACCAACAGCTAGTATTCACAACCAATATCAATTATACTTCTGGGGCAGTATCTGTTGGTACTACCACAACAACAACAACAACTACTACTACTACTACTACTTATACTATCCAAGTATTTAGTACCTATGAGCTTCTGTCGCAGAGAGGAAACATTTTGGTGCCAAATGTACACTCTGTTGTTTGTTGATCACATTTAATAGATCTCCATCAGATTCTTGTCACCATCACCATCATCATCATCATCATCATCATCATCATCATCATTCACATTCTTCTATTGATAAGCAGCTTCTTCCTACTGCTACAATTACAATAACTTTGTTGTTCTTCCCTTTCCTTCTCGACATGCATACACACCTCTCAAATATATTAATTTTATCACTATCAACTACTACTACTACTACTACTACTAGTAATACCGATGAGGTTAGGCTCACAGCATCGACTAAGTTAACAGCAGTAGTATAAACAACATCATACCAAACACCAAACAACTCTCAGATAGATAATACGAGACACCATTTAAATCTTAATTTTACACAATAAAAGATATGGAAAAAAGAAGTAGGTAGAAACATTGTTGGGATGGATTCAAAAGGCCGAAGATAGATGGTAGGGAGAGAGTGAGATACACAGGAAGATCATCTTTCAGAGCAATGAAAATAAGCAAACTCGACAACAACAGCAACAATGAAACAAAAACAACAGCAGCAGCAGCAACAACAACAACAACAACCAGTGTATCGAAGTGGGTGACTTGTACAATTAGCTCTTATGAAATTCGTTCCTGAGTATTATATGGTGGTGGTAGTGGTGGGGTGGTAAGAATTAGTGTGTTGTTTGTTGGGCATGTAGTAGTAGTAGTAGTAGTAGTAGTAGTAGTGGTAGTAGTAGTGAGTAGTAGTGATACAAATCGATAATTAGAAAGAAACAACAAACAATGGAGGCAATAATAACTTCATTTCTTTCTTCTTCTTCTTCTTCTTCTTTTACGTGTAACAATCAATCAATCAATCCATCAATCAATCAACAACGAATATTTATAGGCAATTCATCATTCTATATTTCCATTGTTTTTTTTTAAGACTTAGGTTAGCCTTAGATTTGTTTGCGTTTTTTGAATTACTGCTACTTCATACAGTACCACTACTACTACTACTACTACTACTACTTCTACTACCGTTCTCAGCACAATTTCCTTCATTAATCACGGTAAAATTTACCCCCTATGTAATGCAATGGATGTTATTATAGTAGTAGTAGTAGTAGTAGTAGTAGTGTGGTGGTGGTGGTGATGGGGGTAGTGGTAGCCGATCTAATGTAGCAGCGGTGAGCTGTTGTTGCTTTGATCAATTGTAATAGAAGCAGTAGTAGTAGTAGTAGTAGTAGTAGTAGTAGTCTTAGTAGTACGTGATTTGCGAAATCTTGTTGGTTAATATCTGCAGCATTTTGAAGAATATGATCGGTTACTAGGTATACATCCCGTGTCTAAGTCAATTGGTGTGTAGGTATCATCAATAATGTCAGACAGCAAAATCAAACTCAGCAAAACACAGCAGGAACAACACAATAATAATGATAGTAATTATGGTGGTATTAGTATATTAAGTGATAATTACTCACTGGCTGACTGGTATATTTTAAGTAATAATTACTCACTGGCTGACTGGTATATTAAGTAATAATTACTCACTGGCTGACTGGTATATTAAGTAATCATTACTCACTGGCAGACTGGTATATTAAGTAATCATTACTCACTGACTGACTGGTATATTAAGTAATCATTACTCACTGACTGACTGGTATATTAAGTAATAATTACTCACTGGCTGACTGGTATATTA
>ADNK01002688.1:5000-97500 GCA_000320545.1 Bigelowiella natans CCMP2755 | reverse complement strand
CAATAAACTTATTCGATGGTGCATACAATTACTAGTATCCACACAAAACCGCACGATAAAGCAATAATAGGTTTATTAACGTTCACAATTGCTACTGATTAGGTAAGTAGATGTGCTTAACAAAACACAACTACTAGTTACCATCAAATATATCATCATAAACACCTAATTCTGAATCCGAATTAGTGACCACCGACGCCTTCTTATATCTATTTAACATCATAACGACAATGATATGATATCAAGATATTGTAACACAGTCAGCTAATTATCTAAATGAAAACTCCTTCCAGATTATTTGATTTGCTAAATCAACAAAAACACAAAGTTTTGTCCTGCATTTGCTTTGAGGCTAGTCTGACGTTGATATAATAGCGATATTATTACCCGCTGTACGTCGTTGAGCAGTTCACTCCAAGATTTGAAGAAAAATTCAGGCCTTATTTGTATGGTAATGTTAGTCGTTGGAACAACTCATCATTACGATTTCGTAACAAGTTTAAGAGCATCATAGTTGGTGTATATGTATTTGTATTTGTGATAACCTCCTGGCAGGGATGCACTCTCTTCTATATCATAAAAATCTGAGCTTGTCGAGAGAAGAGTGCTGCTACTCCTTGTCAGCATAGTTGAATAATATGCATCTGTTACAGCCTGAATGAAAGAGCTGTGTCATTTATTTTGTGCCTCATCATTCCCTCCTGACTCCCTCTCCCCCCCCCCCCCCCCCTTCTTTTCGCAAATACACACACGCACTCATCCATAAGAATAATAAGTGTAAATGTGTAAAAGCGTATGCGCGCGCGCGTGTGTGTGCGTGTGTAAATACAAAGTGTCACCTTAGCTTGAGCCTGCAAAGACTGTTCATACTCACGAAATATACGTCCAATGGCAGCGGCCCTGAAATGTGGAATATCGGCTATAATAATATACAGGGAGGAGGAGGAAGAGATAATGATATTGATTTTGAAATTATAGCGATGGATAGGACCCTCTTGCAGTGATTTCTTCTGCGCTTTGAGGTTGAAGTGAACGAGGAAGTTGATTAAACTCGTTTTGAAGTACTTCGGCTTTCATCTGATCCTGAAGAACCGCTTCAATTACTGAGCTTATCTTCGTTGCTCCAGCCTGTGAAGTATTATGTATTGCCATATTTGAATAATTCGTGTGCAGAATTGACTACTTTACAGCATGGAAGAAAAAGTATTTGGCCACCTGCACGTCTTCATACGAAGTAACACCTCTTGTTGGAACGCAGGAACACATAACCAATAATAGTAATGCCTTTCCCATTGCCATTTCATGCCACGATGGTGCTTGAGAGAACAACCGACATCTCCCAAGCATGTTGTTCTACGCTGTCTTTAATAATTTCAGTTGAAATAAGCCTCCCACCGATATCAACACTGACCTAGAGCGGTGCCGCTACCTTCGAACTGAAGTGATGAATTATGAGGAGTCGGTTAACGGTGTTGGATGGGTGTAGACGATGATTACAATGATGATGATATACTAGATGTCTAACCCGCGGCTTGGCTTGGTTGGGGGAGGAAGTATTCAGATGTTCTAGATCTAGATCTACTTGCACTTACACGTTGATCCAAGCGGAGTTAGTTGTCGCTTAAAGTTTGCTGCCTGTATTCATTAGCGCACACGCGATTTTTCTCCGATCTACGCTTTTTCTATTCTATTTGTGGACAATGTAACGTAAATCAATCTAAAAAAAAGGCGGATTCAGGATTCTCGGCTGCGATCTCAAAGGAAGGATGTGATCATATGTCGCAGATGAAAAAGGGAGATCATTGCATCCAAACGTGGTGTTTTGCATCTGGTTCAAGTACATGCTCGAACATGCGACTACAGTTGTCAGGAGCATCCTTATTCTTACATTGTTCGTAGTCGTCGTACTCGCAAATAGCAGGACATTGTCATAGTTACGACTAGATATAAGCCTTGGTCTACTTTCCGTACTACTTTCCCATGCACACATAAGGAAGGAAGGAAGGACAAAAAAGGACACCCTCTGCAAAAATCATCTCAAATATTTCATGGGAACCAGCCCAACCAAATGCTGTACAGGGGGCTTCAGGTTTGTTGCTCACAATCTTATATACTGGAAGGTGTTGCTGGGTGACGCTCTGTGGTTGCTTGGTATGCTATGCAACTTAGACGAATCCCTTCTGCTGTTTCAAAGACAAACGTGGATGACGACGATGATGATGATGATGATGATGATGATGAATTGTCCGAGGACGAAAGTAAAGACATTGTTCATGAAAGCAAGGTTGCACTCGTAACAGGAGGAAATCAAGGATTAGGGTATGCTCTAGTCAAAGGCCTCTGCAGATCTCTTCCTTTGGGAAGCACAATCTACATGGGTGTCAGAAACTTTGAAAGAGGTTGATTGCTATCACTAGCAAATGATGAAATGAAGTACAAGTGATATTTTATCATCTTTTAAACTTTGTACTACACCTAATTGATAAATAAAAAAATAGAGTATAATTCGTTATGATATGATTAACTCATTCCAGGTCGGAAGGCGGTCTCTGAGTTGATGTCTGTAGGGCTTATAGCTGAACCAATACTATGTGACGTTTCGGACGATCGTAGTGTGAAATTATGTGCAGAAGCCATATTTAAAGCTAAGGGGTCATTGGATATCGTCATCCACAATGCAGCAGCACGGTTGAATATAAGAATGCCAAAGCATGAACAAGTTACTACATTCGTCAACACGAATAATCTAGGCACATCTCGGATGACGAAGTATTTTACCCCCATAATGGGCTTTGGATCGCATTTTATCATCATTGCAAGTAGCTTTGGTGCTCTTAGCAGATTAGATAAGTCAAAGCATCATTACTTTGATTTCAAGAAACAAACAATTGAGGATATTGATAAAGTGATGATTGATTACATAGAGGATGTCAAGGTTTATCGCACTATTTCAAATTTCTGTCATATAAACATTGTGAGTCGCCCCCAATTTTAGTCATAAGAAATTAATAAATAAGGCGAGATTTGCACCTTTTTTTTTAGGCGAGGGTCGACGATAAAAAAGGCTGGCCAGAGTGGTCATTATAGTGTTGTGATAGTGATTATTCTTGAAAAAAATTGACGAATAGTATTTATGAGATATTTTATGAAACTGATGATATGGTTTATGCTAGTATGCCTCGTATATAACTTATCATCACTAAATGAAACTCGTTTATTTTCTTCTTCTTCTTCTTCCTTTCTTCTTCTTCCATGTCCAAATTATTATAACTACTTTTATGGAATCACAGGATCAATGTCCCATCAAAAGTAGGACAGGTTGCTATAGCAAAGATATTAGCACAGGACATAAGACTAATTAAAAATCAAGTCCTTGTTCACGCAGTATGCCCTGGCCTTATTGATACAGAACTCTCTAGGTATCCATTTATGAATAACGATATCATAACAAGAATGCTTGTAGTGCTGATACCAAGAGAATGCGTGACCAGCTCATGCTAACAGCTAGTGCTGCCACAGAAATTATAATCATACATTTTACTCTATGCGAGTTGGTATGATTTATTTGTAATCATTGTGTTTTGATAACGGTGTAGGGCCTGGTTTAAAGATGTTTCAAAAGCAGCTACTCCGGATCAAGCGGCAGTAGATGTGCTCTGGTTGGTGCAAAATAGGTTTAAAGATGGACATGGGAAACTCATTTCAAAAAGACGAGTACTCAAATGGTTGTGATTGCTTTTATTTGCAATTTTCCCAATTTCTCTCAATGAAGTCATACTTGCATGCACGGCAGTGCGACCATGTAGATAGTTCAAATGCTGTTTAAGTTGACGTGTTCAAGCACTGCGATGCTACTGCACATGCAAACTGCATGCATCAGTGCTACCACGGCTCGCATGCATCTACAGTAGCACACAAATATGTGTTTACGTATGTACTATTGTGATAGTCGTGTCTACTAGTCTATTGTCATGCGCAAAATGCTAGCGACTGTCTATAGCTGTGATGCTCACTGCAACAATGCAATGATGTTCGCAACATGTTAGCATGCACGCTAGTATGCCTGCATGACTAGATCTCAAGCAGATGATGATTAGGTGAGCCACATCGATCTGCTAGATGTGCTTTGTGTTCAGCACTAGAGCTGGCAGCTGTCATCCATATGCCACGCGACACCACAATCTAGTAAAGCTGACTTCGATCATGTCAATATGTCGTAGCATTTGCTGAAGATCTGCATTGCAGTCGATGCACACAAGGTCGATCTTTTTATGATGACGCGCAAAGAATGAATGTAGTCTCGTATGAATGGCAGTCGCAGCTGTTGGACAGGCGCATGCTAGCATGGCTGGCTTTAGAGCTAGGGAATGGTGGGTGCACAATCGGTATTGCCGTGTGCAAATTAACATGCCAAACGTACTATAAATATCTCTCAGAAACCACTGCTCCTAATCTGTCCTTTAGAGAATCTAATCTTCCACTTGTCGGAAGGCCTAACTTGGCCAATTCGGCTCTGATGGTACTGAAAATACGTCATGTCGTCAACCAATGCATCATCTACATCTAAATTTGCTGTTCATACGACGACGACAACTAATGTGCTGGACACCCTCTCCAATACGAAAATAATTTAATCATTCAACCTTTTATCCATCGCTTCGATCTCTTCTCTTGAAAACAACATAGATACTTTTAACGATCTAGTTAGAAGCAATAGTCAAACACACTTACATTTTCACGACAGAATTTTAACATCGATTGATGAAGGTACTTAAGACAACAAATAATTATCATATCACTACATTGGAAGCTTTTATTAACCTGTCATCTGTTGATCGTGTTTCTCCTTTTAGTTGGGCCTCAGATGGTAATGGGGCCTCGGCGAGTGCCTTTTTGTTATTATTACTATCATTATCATTTTTATTGTCATCATCATACTTCTGATTATGATTGTGATTGTTCTTCAAAAACCACACCGATAATCAAATGATATGATTGTAACCCTATACGTGTAAATATAATATATATTTATATATATATATATATATATATATATATATATGTGTTATAATATCAAACGAGTGAGCGAGAACGTAATCAAATGTGTGTCATCATCATCATCATCATCATCATCATCATCATCATAGGGGTAATAAACCCTCTTACATACCTCAATATGAGCTGTAACACACCTACCAAGAGCATCAGGATCATAACCCTACAGCAACACGTAACAAGATAAGCCAAATATTGTGTGGGTTTACCAACCAGATATATTTATATTGGTACATACCGCACCAGTGTATGAATATTCTGTAGTAGTTAATTATTACTCCGACAACATATCAATACTCAAGTAGTAACTATTCTACTGGGCAATAATAACAACCTCATATATATTATTACTACCACTACTAATGCTGCTGCTACTACTACTACTACTATTACTACTATTACTACTACTCAAGATGAAAACAAACCCCTTCTAGTACAGTCACTAGTCGTCCATTTGACACTTCATTCGCCTTATCACAAAAAAATTAGGAAGTGATTTGAGGTCAGCATCATAATTAAGCAAAATGGCAACAAGAGCACATAGGTGGCTCGCCTTCTTGGGTAATAATAGCGTCTAAATGAGCAGGAAAATCTCCCTCCCTCCCACCATATAAAGTGTAGTTTCTCATTTTGTAGTATACTAGGTTGTACTTATTACAATTAAACACTCATGGATATTCCCACTATCAGGAGATCGTTATTGTTATCGATGTTATAATATAACATAGCCAATATTCTACTTCTTCTACTACTAATAATAACAATAATACTACCAGACGTGCTATCTTGTCCGTCAAAAAATGAAAATCATCCTGTAATCATGGAAGTACCATGATAGTAGTAATAGTAGTAGTAGTAGTAGTAGTAGTAGTAGTGCCATAAGAATGCCACTCCTCATGCTATATTACTTGTGAAACAAAAGGATATATTAAATCTAAACTCTGTTTTGGTAAAAATAGGATTGATGATATCCCAAGTCGGTGCATCTTTTTTACCCAGGCAACAACAACTGCAGCAGCAGCAACACTACTACTACTACTACTACTACTACTTCTACTACTACTAAGTCCCTAACTCCCTGCTAGTTTTCTTACTAATACTTTAACAAATAAATACCTCGACAAGATTTAAAGATGCTAAAGGATCGTCTCTAAGAATGTCACGATAAACATAGAATGAATGTGTATTCCGCAAACGCATTTAAGCAACAACATAATGAGACAAAATGACGATGAAGAAGAAGAAAAAAGAGAAAAAATTAGGAAGAGGTGAAGAGGATTAGCTTCTCCTTTATCTCTAGGAGTAGTATGAAAGTCGATATGTGTAAGTTGTAAATGTTTATTACTCATGTGCATCGAAGCCTGCACTGACAAATATCATATCCGGTTGATATTTTCTTACAGAAGGCAGTATCTACAATTCAAGTGTGAGAATCATCGTCACATATTAGCAAGGAAGGAAAGAATTGAAAAATAACAAATGAATCAAAGATTTTTACAAGAAATGCACCGTTAGTCCTTTGATAACACTAGCCGACAATAGCTAGGAACAAGTGCAGGTTCTTATATATCAATGGCATGAAAAGATGATATACACCAAAATCCCAATAATTTTTGAAAGTAGCATACCACAGTAATATTCAAACTAACCCCTTATATTAATCAGGGTGCATCATCATCACTATTATTCTCTCTATTGGAAAGAATCTTAAATCATCATCACTATTATTCTCTCTAGTAGAAAGAACCTTATGTTCCCAGGCATCTCTGAATTCTTGGCTAGTAGACTCCTAGAAGGAGGAGGAATGAGGAAGGAGAAAGGATTTAGGGTTAGAGATGTTAATATCTAAATGTAATCTTACTTTGGAGAGGGGAACATTAACAACGTTCATTTGAACACCTGTATCCGTAGATAATCCCTAATCATAATAAAGTATAAATAATAACAATGATAATAAAAACAATCACCAGGGGAAAACAAAAACAAAACGTGGTGATAATGACGACAATAATGACAACATACGTTAGGACCAAGTATTTGTACAAAATAGGACAAATCGATGTTGTTCATGATCGGTTTCGCAACAAAAAATGTAGACGATAAGACGACGAACACATAGTAGCAGCAGACAAGGAAGGAACTCATCTTAAGATGCCAGCAGCAGGGTGGTCAATGAAATAGTCATAGAAACAAAGTCATCTGCTTGAAGTAGGACTACTACTAGTAGTACCTTCCAAGGGAAAAGAGGACAAGTAGAACTACGACTACTACTACTACTACTACTACTACTACTACTTTTACTACCTTCCAAGGAAAAAGAGGAGTTTGGTGAGTAGAAGCAAAAAACCGAGATGGATGTTCCCAACATGCTGCCTGACCTCCATTACTATAAATTATTTACAGAGTATCACATTCTATCAACATCATAAAAAAAAGGGTTGCAAGAAAATGGAGAAAGAACTTGGTTTTGTCTGTCGTAAAGACATAATTACAACAATGTAGATAACTAAGTTTCACTTTGAAGAAAAGTTTACAGTAATAAGACATCAAATAGCTCTATGCTGCTTTTCACACACAAAGAACAATACAAGAGTCCACTGCTGCTGCTGCTGCTGCTGCTATCGTGATGCCTACAATCATCATTTAATGCTATGCTAATACAACAAATCGTAAGGACTTTATTATAACGTGCAATATGATTGAGTATAAATCTACCCATGGTGAACATCGAAATCAAGCAAAGCCACCCTTTTTATTAACTTATGATATTTTCTCTAATATATGTATACATGGCAACACGAAACAGAAACAACAAGCAATGTATCAAGCACAAAACAAAGAAGACAACGAAGAACATGACGAAGACTACTATGAGATTGACCGATCTTGGTGATACAACTACTACTATACCAGCACTTAAGGGGGGGGGGGGGGTGGTCAATAATATTAAGCAAAGTCAACGATTGATCATGATGCTGCTTTGCTAGTATCGTATTAAAGTTGCTGCTATCTGAACGAAGTGTTTGGCAGTGATGAGGCAGAATACAATACCTGCGCGTGTGCTAACCCGAGCATAATGTTATTGAATCTATAGTTGCAATCGAGAAAATAATTCAAGAAAGAAAAATAACATTTATCTGTTCGGCAGTCGCACTTCTTTCTCTTCTTCTTCTTCTTCTTCTTCTTCTTCTTCTTCTTGTTCTTGTTCTTGTTCTACCTGACAGGACTGCTGCTCCTAACTGATGGAAAACTGTTTTGCTACTTCTGACTGCTGCTGCTGCAAGATGCTAGTGCGTTGACGATATATTTATTCATTTGATGATTTCATGAAACAGACGACGTGATACAAAGTACGGAGTAGTACACGCAAAATCCCATGGCAGTATTAGGCTCTGCATGGTGTCCTGGGGGTCTTACCTATATAACAGTGAATAGTAGTAGTAGTAGTAGTATTAGTAGTGGTAGTCACGAAAAGAAGGATTAGCAAGATCAATACCAACAACACCAACGTCATGGTCATTATCATCATCGTGAGATTTCAACCATTACGAATGCCCTGAGTGCTTTTCCCTCTACAACATCTTCCACAGCCTTTGGAAATGCATGATTTGTGGAGAAGAAGGAGGAGGAGCAAATCTTCAATAGTTGATGACGTAAGCGAAACCAACCACCACTATTATTAGCAATGAAACGATGTGTATGTCTGTACGTGCTTGCGAGTGTGCTTGCGAGTGTGCTTGTGTAGATTGTGTAGAGATAATACTAATACTTAGAAACCATCATCTATTTTTTATCATTGTCAGTGAAGAAAAAAAAAGGGGGCACATTTGTACTCCTCCTCCTCCTACTTCTTCTTCTTCTACTATTACTACTACTACTACTACTACTACTACTACTACTACGACTACTACCTGAAGAGTAACACCTGCCCCTCTCATTGCCGATTCCTCAGTTCCTAGAAATTTACAATAGGAGATGATAAATCATCGATAAAGGTCGTCATTTGCCTGCCGATATCCCTCACTTCCCGTCATGAATGATTGGAGAACGTTGTTTTATTGGAACTGCAATTGTTTCCTTGGTTGTTACGGTTATCATGTTATCAACCCACCTTCCACGACTTGTGTGTCACTGTCTAAAAATCTAAAACAGCAACAACCAACAACAAATATGAGGTTTATGAGAAAAGATAAGACTAATTCATCAAAACCATGCTGTATATTTACGACCGATCCTCGTGTATTATATCATATTATTATTATGTTTAGTAGTAGCAGCTTATTACACTGAAACTGCATGTCCATCCCGAACTTGTCTAAATGCTTCAAAGGTCTAACGGGGTAGTTGTATCAAATAAAAATAAAATGATGAGTCATAAAGAGACGACAACAGAACGACTGGTGGAAACAGCAGGAGAACATAGGCTGGTTTTCAGTAGTTGCCTCAAAATAATAAAGGCTCTTTCTTTGCGCACCGCAGCAGCCAGCATTTGAAATCAAAGACATTTTTAAATTATTGATGGTTGATGATACCGATTCCACATAATCTGGAGTATGAATTAATTGAAGATCTTCCTGTCATTTTACAATAGCGGGCACATGCATTAGCAATTAGTATTCCCTTAGTTATGTAGGATCATTTTACAATAGCGGACACATGTATCAGCAATTAGTATTCCCTTAGTTATGTAGGAAGAAGACGAATCAGTAAGCAGAAGAAGGTTTTACCATCTCAGGAATGTCTGTACTTTTACTTATTACTTACTACTACATACTACTGCTGCTACAACTGCTACTGTTTCTACTATATGCATCCTTTCCCGTTATTGTTTCATATACGTGCTACTACTACTACTACTACTCCTACTACTACTACTACTTAACCTTCGTAGGGAGGCGGTTTGGTGAAATCACATCAAAACTCAAGCGAGAGGACAACGTCGGAATAATATCCTGCAAGAGTACACTTAATAGTTGATACTTATATTATTTAATAATCACACAAAAAATTGTGTTCCTATCCATCTGCCAAACGTTAATAACATAATGAAAGTATACGTAGTCGTCGTAGTATTCAGAGACTATTTCTACGACTTCTTTCCGACAACAAGTACTACTGCTACTACCTCCATGAGATACCGAAGGCGCTCTGGGGATTCTGGATGAAACATGACTTTGTGTTTAAGACATCCCTGATAAAAATAATAGGAGAGCAGAACCATGTCCACTACGCTGCTCATCTTCTTTCAACGAAGAGACAAATAGATGAAGAAACCTCGTGGGTGTAGATTTGCAGACTAGGAGCAACAGCTACAGAAGTTGGGTATCTTAGCATTCGACCTAGTTTTGGGTTCGTTCTTCCCCATCTTCTGGTTGCAAGAGACAGGGGACTACTACGCACCAACAATGCACTTCCTAGAAGTAACACTATGAGTGATGATGTACAACCAGATTCGGCTCTACCATGATAGTTCAGAGGTAGTAGCATTTAAGAAATGTTTCAGTCGTCGATTAAGAAAATTATCCGGGGCGTAGCAGCCCAGGGGGGGGGAGATGGGGGAACAAGCAAGCGGGTGACGTGGTGTCGTAGACGTAGGAGAAAGATGTGGATCGCCGTTCACCTTCTTGCGACAATGTTGTGGATCGCCGTTCACCTTCTTGCGACAATGTTGTGGATCGCCGTTCACCTTCTTGCGACAATGTTGTGAATCGCCAGTGCATGGCCCGTGCCCTGTGACAATGGCACGTTCCTTGGTGTCCATTGCACTGTGCATGAGATGCAGCATGCAATGAAGTGATCAAATCTTTTCAATGGTCATCCTGATGTAACTGTGCATGCAAAGCAGCGGCTACAACACAAGACATTTGCAGTGCACGAAACCGAAACACTGACTTTCTAGCTTTGCTAGTTCAGTGAGCCACTGAGGTCCAAACATTGCACGAGTGAAAGGGCACAAATCGAGGAAGAGCAGGAAGGTGGACCACAAATTCTGGACGTTGATCGAACAATGAACAAAGCATTGATGCCAAAACTACATGAGCAAGAACTCTGAAACGCCATGCTAGCATGCAACAGAACAACAAGTGATGAACATCGTGCCACACTGCACTTCGTTGTGACTTTCCAAAAGCGTCACACGACACTTGCAATGTGCATCATGGACAAAGTTGTGTGCGTGTGGTGTGTGACGTGATGCCTAGATGTTTTCGCTGATGATGCACATCGATCCATGTGAATGCTGCACGTCATTGTGCATCGTGTGCACGCATGCTAGCATGCCACAGCAGACAGTGACTAGCAGTCTTCACATGCGATGCTGCTGAGCAAAGTTTCACAGCATGCGATGCACTGCATGGCGGCCTAGACGTCGCTAGTGTCGTGTTGTGTGTGTGCTGGTTCAGCTAGTCAGTAGGCATTTGAAGGTGAACGAACGTTGACCAAAGATTGCAATCGTATCGCTTGGGCATCCCTCCTGTGCCTCGCGTGGTCAACCTCAAATTCAACTACATCGCATCTGTGTCGCAGATCAACTTGAAGGCCTTTAGCGCTAGACGTCGTGCACCTCTATAAACTTCTAGACTTGTAGTGGCAGTCACATCCAAAACACTGCAAGTATTGGCTGCATCTAGTGCATGTTCATCTATATTAATGCAGACATGCTCGCATGCATTGCAAAAGAATGCCATGAACTACACCGCACGCCTTCCAGACGCACATCTAGACACACATGCAATGACCATTGAACAAATTAATTTGATTCGTTATATCCGTCTTACATGCAAATGATGATTTACTGCTGTAATTTTCTTTAAAGTCATGAGTTACCATCAGTAGCCTTGAAACGAAAACGTGATGAGTAAAATATTGACCGACGTCCATTCTGTATAGATTCGTTCATCTTTTCCATGAAGTCAACTCCATCAAATCCCTCATGTTTGTGCTCCTTGCCCAACTTCACCAAAACCTTAACAAGAACCTGTTTAATATACACGTTCTTTTTTTATGCCACAGCACTCTTCATTGGCGCAACACATCTTTCAGAATATCAAAAGAAGGGAAAGGGACTAGCAAACATCAATAGATTTCTTGCCGTACTTTTTCTAGTTGTCTTGCTCCTACGGGCTTCATCAACATTTCGTCGCATGCAAAAGGGTGCCGTCTTTCTTTTTGGGCCGTTAATCCAATCAAATAGGTCTGCGGTGGTACAATTATTAGAACATTCACAGCCAAATACTCAGGAAATTCAAACCCAACTCCCAATATCCATCTCACCTACTACAGTCATTGTTACATGAGATAAATCAAGCATCATCATAACCTCCTATGAATACCCTTCTTCTTCCTCTTCTCCTTCTTCTTCTTTTTCTTAATCTTATCTACATTCTTATTAGATGCCCCTAGTCGTGTTGATCCAGCGATACTATTTAACTCTTGAGGTGCCAAGTCCAAGTCAATTACGCAAATGCCATAGCTATTTTGTTCGGATGTTACTATATAGATGATGCGAAACATTAGACACAAACATGTATTAAGACATATGCTTATCTATTTGTGTATTGTGCGCGTTTATCTATACGTAGGGTTGTACAAAGTGAAGTTGCATTTCGAGGCGTAAATGATATGTACTACTTTAGTGAACTACAAAAATTGATTGTCAGTACTTGAATTGGCAAGATTGACAACACCCTTTCCATCCATGGCAAGGTTCCAACTTAAATTCAACTTTCTCAAGACCTAATAACAGAATTATGATGAAAATGCTACTATATAAAGAACAACTCCCCTTAAGAGAGTAATTCGCGTCTATGATGAAGTATGGGTAGTTCCACGTAAATGCTGCTCTCTATGCGCGACTATGATGGAAAGAAGAACAGAGAGATAGCGAGAGAAGGGAGAAATGTGAGCGAGTGAATCAGCTAGTGTGGACACCACCACCACCACCACCTGTTCATATCGTGTTTGCATCAGGAAATTGGGTTCCACCAAAAGCACCTACAAATTTGCAAAATGTGCAATAGAAACTTTCGTGAGCATAAAAACCAATGATATTCAGTGTTCGGAACCAACCACCATCGCCACCATTAATACCACTATTTGAATTTAGAAGAACCATAAAATTCGGATTATTGTAAATACACTTACCAAATAAATCCACAACCAAACACCATTTTTGACTTATTACCTTCTTGTTGAAAGGCCTAGCATCTTTTATCTTAATACTTCTTCCTGCCAACTTTGATGCATAAACCTGGGATAATAATAGACGAAATCAAGACCCTAGAAGTAGTTGATGCAAACATATTCAATCAATTCTAACAAATGATATCTGACGCACAACTACCAGGTTTCCATTATAATACATAAGAACAGCTGGTGCCGTGTTGAGATTGTAGAGCGCAGTCATCATTCGTGACGATGACATATCGTATCTATACACCTGCAAACAAAAATGGAAGTAGTAGTAGTAGTAGTAGTAGCATTAGTGATGATCATGAAGTACAACAAAAGCTGCTCATTGCTGCTGCTGCTAGCCTGATGCTTCTTCTTACACTGCTTTATTTTATATTTGTGAATACGATGTTTATCATACGTTTCCTCTGATGATAACTGATAACAACCTTAAACGGGAAATCTATTCCATCTTTCTTCGCTTTTTTGAGTCTCTTTGCATATTCAAGCTCAGTACTTTGAAGAACTTGCGTGCAGGCTGGCTGCCAATCTGCTACGCACAAAATAGCTACGACTTTGTTCAAGTTTTTATCGCTCTCCAAAGTTGTACGGAATACCGAGTCCGACAGAAAACCGAATTTCTTTATCTCTACACCCTATAAATATTAATATATATATATATATATATATATATATATATATATATTATCACAAATAGCAGTACTATGTTCTTTTCCTCATCAATTTGAGTGATGATTGAAGTTGTTCTTATATTTATATGGAAATTATTCGAAATATGATTGATTTCTTCTGTTGGAACTATTGGGTGCAGGCAAGGGAACAGACTGCATCACCGCCGATACACACACACACACACACACACATGCACACGCACACGCACACACACACACATACAAACACAGACACCTTTTTGGTAGGAATGTCTCGGCAATATTTCCCACTGGATCCACGAATCAACATAGATCTATGCAACAAAATGTGAACACCACCAGTATAAGCAGGAGTAGATTAGATGAGGGTTGCTCTCAAATATTATCGTTGGTTCTTGCAAAATAAATGGAACTGTTGGTTGTTATTGCTGACGCCGACCGATACTACATCATACATATATACTCAAACTACTAAATTTTAGTTATAATAATAATTATATTAGAATAGGTCTACTACCTCTACTACTACTACTACTACTACTACTACTACTACCGTGCAAGGGGTTTGCATGCTTTGACCCCTCCGGTATCAATATCGTCTATTTTCCCAGTAATCGATCGTGCTCTCACGGGGGGCTTCGGCACGCTTGTACATGCGGATTTGAGCGTTTGACTCAAGTCCTTAATAGTTTTTCCACGACAATATTTTGCCTTTGCTATTAAGTGTGCCTCACGGAGCAGCTCAAGATGTGGTTCAAATTCACCCTTTTGAACCTAGAAGTAGTAGCAGCAGAAGGAGAAGAATGATGTCATCTAGTGGTGGTGATGATCATAGTATCAGTAGCGCCCTCCATTCCTTTGTGAAGGGAGGTGATTTCTACTTAGCTCGATACTAGCATCCTCTATATAATTAGGTTCTTTGCGTACATTGTAGGGTAGATTTTCTTCCATTTTATTATAAAAATAATACCATTTGATAGTCGGTTCCAAACTTGGTGAATAAAGTGCTTGTAGAAGGAGAAGAAGGAGATCTACTTCCTCCTTTAGCATCATTTCTCTTTATTCCTCCTCTTCGGTCACTATTTCCCATCGTGTATCCAATACTGATAAGTATATATATATATATATATATATATATATTATGTATATTAACATGTAATATCATCTCAATTCGCTACCACCGATTGAAAGGGGAGGTTTATGTGGTGAATGAACAACACTTGTATTATAATAAGTAATAGTAGTAGTCTATGATTTGAGAGATATAATTACTTATTACTTTAAACCTACTTCAGATTATCTCAAGAACAGCAGGTTGTGCAACCGACTACTCATCATCTAATTCTTAGAACATTATTTAATGTTAATTACCCCCCCTTTTCATGAGGCCGCGCTATATGAAAGGCATGCTCGATACCGTTAACCTAAGAGCAACAAATAGAGTGATTACGGCAATCAGAGAAATCGTCAATGTATGATCAATTGTTGTGTTGTGGTTACCGAGCATCATCGTGTGGTATTTTATCATGCTACTACCAACCTACCTACCTACCTACCTACCGTGAAGAGAAAATCAATATTTCTCGTGTCATAAAACCGCATCCAAATATTCTCTCCAACATTGAATTCCATTGGAAGCACCCTATTCATTAATTGTGGTAGGGAGAGAGAGAGAGAGAGAGAGAGAGAGAGAGGCTGTAAGTATGTTTGACGTCTGGATAATCCGAAATTCATTAGTATTTCAACGTTCGCCGACACAATATTTTGCTTGTATTTCACCAATTTCGCTTCGATGTTGATTCTTGTGCCCCTGAGTTCCACGCCTTTTAAACGTCGTGACACCACCACCACCACCACCACCATCATCATTTCCATCACGAGTCGTAAAACATGGAATTTAAGGCTATTATTCAACATTATGTCTACTTTTATTTCCTCACTACTACTACCTCAACTCATCTACAGGCAACAACACTTAATCACCATCATTATCTTTATCATAATCGTCCATATTGGCATTTGACCACACATCCTTACTACTGCTACTACTACTACTACTGCTACTATCACGACTAGGATAAATTAACTCACTTTGCCAGATCTATCTCCGCCACCATTTATCTTAGCAGCAGCAGCAGGGCGCTGGAAAATTATTCCCACATAACACACGCACGGTTGATTATGGAAAGGCGGTGAACAAGATCGATCGATCGCTAACAATGTTCCCAAAATAAAGTAAAAAAACGATTAACTCTAAAATAAGCAGAACAAGGTCATACATACAAAAATCGTCTTCATCATCTGATTTATTATTATCAAGTAGGTGCATATGAAGCAATCAGATCTTGCATATTATTCTGTAGGCCTCGGGAATTATTGTAGAAATGATGATATTACTACTACTACCTACTACTACCTACTACTTCTTCTTCTTCTATTCTTTTTCTAAATTCTACCACAGTTTCTCCCAACTACCAGCCTCCTTGTCCTCTTATTCGTTTGTACCTTAGTTGTTGCCTTGATACTACTTTCAGCAGCATTTTTACGTTCCTTTTTGTGCATCGTCATCATCATCCTAGCTTTTCCTTTTATCCTCCGTAACTCATATCTATAATGTTGATGATGATGATTATCACATGTAATTATTACGCAAATGCTACAATAACATAATTTCAAAAAGAAGGAAGACACAATTCAAATACTTCCAAAGCTGCTGCATTCTGCTTCTCCCATCCTCATCTAATGTTAACGCGACTGAAGATTACATTCCGAAAGAAAGTAGGACCAACTACCCATCATTTTCACAATCGCTTGTTTATAGTTGAGCACATATAGTCATGTTTATTTCCAGCTGCGCTAGTATCTATCATCACACTTTGCTTCTGTTGATCCTTGTCTTGTTGCTGTTTCAAGGATGGATATTGCCCTGTCAACGTCAGCAACACATCCTATGCCATTTCCCAACATAACACCCAGCTTTGACATTGCAGGCACATGTCCGCTTTGAGCAGCTTGCTCGTAAAAATCCAACGCTCTTTCTAAATCTCTAGGTACTCCTGATCCTTCCTGAAAGTGTTTCACAATATTATAACGCAGACAAGATATATGTATATTATATATATATATAATATAATATATATATATATATATGTGTGTGTGTGTGTGCTAGGTAATGGTGGGCTAGCCTCGGCTTTGTATCTTTCTTAAGTAATAATTTACGAATGGTAATGATGTAGTAATATTTCTAATTGAATAAACTTGTGAGCATTATCACCATCGTCTGTCTTATAGCTTTCAATCCAACACTTTTCACACAAACACGCATCCCACACATCATACATGCATACAGTGTTGATCGTGAATTGCTGATTCATATTTTAAGATTTTTCCGGATAACGATAATTATTACCTGGTAGCACATCCCCAACCGAAAGGCGGATGGGGCATGCCCTAAGGCTGCCGCTTTTCGGTAGAATTCCGCACCTTTTCGTTGTGATTTTGCTACACCAGTCCCATAGAAATAACGCCTGCCCTGGAATGAGAGGCTCTGAGTAGCGAGCAGTAGAGGAAGAACAATCAATAAAAGAATTAATCATTGCAATTAGAATTTCTTGGCGATGCTGCACGCGTACGTAACACTAATAATCCTCCTCCTCCTTCTCCCCCTCCATTAGCGCTTACTAACTACAAGACAGTAGGTTCATGTTATGCCTCCTCTATTTTATGTATCAACCATATCTCTCTCTCTCTCTCTCTCTCTCTCTCTCTCTCTCTCTCTCTCTCTCTCTCTCTTTCTCTCTCTCTCTCTCTCTTTCGTTCTCTCTCTTTCTCTATGTGGCAGCAGCAGATGCATTCTACTACCTGAGCCCTTTTATGGACTTCATCAGAACTACTCATTGCTGCTTTTGCGTCATTGCCATCTCCCGTGTTGTTCTCATCAGCACTGTGTGTATATGAAGAGAAAGTAGTACCACTAAGCGGCCTTATAGACATTACTGTGTTGTTTTCGCATATGGATGTTGCAGTCTGTTGCGACAGTATACAATCATAACCATGATTACAAGAAATAACTATATATCACACCTAAGCTGGTTGAGTTTCTTTTGGAGACGCTTGGGGAGCGTGACATCTGCCCCTATCTGCAACGAGAATAATTTAGAAACAATCGGCTTTCCTTCTCTCAACGGTATAATCTTAGGTAGATGCGATTGAAGTATCTACTGTGCTGCTGTTCATATCGTCGTTGTTATCACTTATTTCTCTCCCTCTTACTACCAGCTCTTTCATTTGACTAGGAATAAGAATTCCAGATCCGTCGGCAAGTCTGACTCCGTTCTCAGCGTCTGAAAGCAGCTTGTACCCGGGCAAAACCCCTGCTTGTACCTCCTTTTTGTTACCATAACTAACAGCCTTTCCTCGAATTGAGAAACCGTGTCCTCTGCTATCGATCGCAGCTAGCATCTATTTTTGTCATTGTGTTTTCGTTAAATGGTTTAAATTTGTAATAGCTGATATTGTGAAGAACAGCATGACATTAAGGTTACCTTTGGAGATTTCGGTACATCATCATAGCAATATAGCGTAGCTATTGTCACATTCTGCGTCTTTGTGTGAATAATGCATAAAGCTATGTTCCCCGAAGGATAATATGCAAAGCCTGTTCCATCTGAGTTCATCGATATCGCAATCTGAATAAGATTATAAATAAATAAGTGGGATGAGTATGTAAAACCAACACACATTATAATATATGGATACACATATATGCATGCATGCATGCATGCATGTGTGTGTATTTATATGTTTCTATGTGTGTGTTATATAATATCATCGAAGAACAGACCTTTCCATCGTCATGTTTAACCTGATCGAGCACAGGTGTTCTATCCTCTCGTTGGACACCAGCCATGACGGCAACCAGCACTAATCTGCCATTCAAAGGAAACTAAGAGTGAGTATATGTCAGAATATGAATCTAACACCTTCCTAAAAACACCGCATATCGAAGGAGGAATAATAATGCAGATGATAACATTATGGATATGTTATTGCTACTCGTAGTGTCGGCTTGCCCCTCCCTAGCTAACAACTAACTTGAAGTTCAAAATTAAGATTCACATATGAATTCACTTGAAGCGGATATTGACTGTGGATTTCCAATGTCTTATAGCGACATGACATTATCATACATTCTCGAAAAAATACTATGTGTATTATCAAATTATACTCTAAAACGATATAATATAGGTATTAAAAAAAGAGAGTTTCCTATAGTAACTGACCGAAATGTATCGAAGGCAGAAAGAAGACTATCGTTGTTGTTGTTGTTGTTGTTGTTGTTGTTGTTGTTGTTGTTGTTGTTGTTGTTGTTGTACTACGAATTATTCAACATAATGATAAACATAGTAATAAATAAATTGAAAAAAACATAACAGAATAACTAGGAGAAACTAACTAACTAACATAGCTGGGATGCGAACAGAATAACGAAAAAAAAGGAAAAAAGAAAAAAAGAAAGAATTATCAGGATATTTCTTGGTGAAAGAACAAGCAGTTAAAAAGAAAAGGAGCACGAGCAAATATGCATGTATTTTACCCTTAAAACATCTTGGATAAGGTGAGTTGAAGAATGTGCCTTATTAAGTGTTGTTGTTGGGTTCGTTGGTTGTCGCAAGTTAAGGAACACCGCATATTTTCCATTTCTTAGAGATCATCGGCCACTTACCTCCGAGAAAGAATCGTGTGGCTCGGAAGAACCCGTGCAGAAGAAGAATGGCGTCCGATGCAGAATCAGTCGAGCTTGCAGCCGTAAGGTTTATGGAGGGGGAACTTGATTCACGTGATTTCTATCAAATATGCTCGTCGCTCAACTATGCTGAAAATGGTACCTAGAATAGATAGGAAATGCGTGTCATTCATTCATTACTGTTTTATTGATCGAAATAATCTAATGAGAAATGTGGTTGGTTGTAGAGAGAGAAGGAATAGCAACCATGACGTCGATGCTCAAGTCTCTAGGCCTATCGGAAGGAAGTATACAGGTTAGCCACGACAAATATTCTTAACATTCGCTAATTTTCGAACAAATAGGAGATACTTCGGCATCATAGCTACAATGGCGGCCGAAACAGAGTTGGAACAAATACGTGCCTCCAAAGAAACAACAGGTATCTGCCTTTGTTCGTTAGGAAAAAGATCATGTTAAAGCAAATGAAAGAGTAATCACATAATCTAAATTTTGTACAAGTGTTAAATATGAAATATCGAACATAGGTTGTATAAAGGAGGAAGGCTTGACCGCAAAAGCAGCAAAAAGTATAATAATAAGAACCCTATTAAGAATAGGAGCAATAGTAAGAGAGTCGGCGGTGTTGTGACTGCTCGATTCAACTCTGAGAGAAGAGTCCGAGTGTCAAGAGGCTCCTTAAGTCGAAATAATAAGGAGAAGGAATGGCTTGGAACAAAGACCTCCTCCTCCTCCTGCTCACACCAACGAAGGAATCACAACAGAGATGGTAGTGTCATCGGATCAAATACTGTTACCAATACTGCTGTACCTGCCATTTCACCTCCCGGTGGAATGACGATTGCAACATCAAACCAAAGCAAAAAGATGGGTGCTGGTAGTGTTTCTCAGTGTTGTGAAAGAAGAAGAAGTGCAGGGCTATGGACGGGTCAGAGGAGGAAACAAAAAATAGGATTTCGTTGTAGTAGTAGCAGCAAAGATGCAAGAAGTCAGCACCAGGACTCATCATCTCATCCTCGAAGCTATCATCAAGATAATGCTGGTGATGATGATACATTATCTGCATCTTTAACCTCCTCCTCCTCCTCCTCAATGGTCTCTCTGGAGCCTCCTCCTCCTCCTCCTCTTCGTCCTGCGCCTGGTCCGTCCTTCAAACTGACATCTGGGTTGTGGTTTCCAAGGCATATTACTGGCACGAAGAAATACCTACCATTGAACCCAAAGCATCGATGGGCAATAGATGTTACTACAACAACGTTCACAAGGCAGCAGCAGCAGCAGCAACAACAACAACAACAGCAGGATGATACATTAAATGATGATGATGATGATGATAATGATAATGGCAATGATAATGACTACGTTTGTGGCGATAATGGAATGAATGGTACAATTAAATCTGGTTCAAAAGACTTCCTCATTGCTGCTGCTGGTACTCCTACTACTCTTCCTACAACTACTTGTGAAAGCAAGGATGGTGGTCCTCCTCTTCCTCCTCCCCCTCCTTTTAGTACTACTAATAATGATGAAAAGGAGTTTGTAGTTAACACTCCTACTCATGGTGGAACAACCATCGTTCATACTTCGTCCTCACGGAAAAGTACTACTACTAGTAGTAGTACTAGTAGTAGTAGTCGAAGGAGGAGGAGAAGGAAGAAATGGCGCAAGCAAATCCAGCTGCAGCAGCGACCTAGTACACCACAACTTACACTATTTTAGAATACATCGTCATTGCTACTACTAATACTACTAATACTGTTTTGCGTGCTACTACTACTTTGTGTACTACGTAATCGTGCATGCGCGCATATAATGTTGTATAAGTATCATGATGATAACAAAAACTTAGTATGATGATATCCACTCGAATACTATATTGCTATTATATGATGATTGAGCATAAATTTGTTCTCTGTGTTTGACGTCGTATTCCCATTCTTCCTTCTCCTCCTCTTCCTCCTCGTGATCGCAGAAAAAGTGGGAATTTTATGGTTTAAGACCGGATATCTTAGGCTTTTCGATAACGAGGCGTTGGTTGCCGCTTATAACGACAAGAAATGCACTCAAATTATTCCTGTAGTAGCTTGAGATAACTGCTACTACGTTTTCAATTTTCGTTGTGTTAACTGGCTACTTTATCGGGTGCTGTTGTTGTTGTTGATACTGATAATGATGATGATGATGATGATGATGATGACGATGATGATGAAAGCGATGTCTACATCCTCTCATATCCGAATAATTCTCTGTTTTTTCAAATACTTAATTATATTCTCATTGACAACATAATAATAATATGTCGATATGTTCTGATAATTAATACCATCCATCAGGTTTTTATCTGGAACGAGGAGGAGGAATGTGGGCATCAATGGGGGATTCGAGGAGCGTGTAGATGTTGGCTTTATCATGCCCTTCGTGGATTAGAACATGATCTCAAGGAAAAACTAAACTTGAAGCTCATTGTGAGAAAATGTGATAGCAGTAAAAACGAGAGTACATTGAATATGTTGTCAAAAATCATCAAGGAAACCCAAGCTGAAGCACTATTTTATTGCCGTTCCTATGAGCCATGGCTGATGGAGAGAGATGAGCTCATAAAGAAAGTCATTAGCAGCACCTTCATATCAATGGGGAATAGAAAGCATAATCAGATGATAAAAAAGAAGATAAATAACCTAAATAGTAGTGTTAGCACAGCTGCTTCTTGTAGTGACGTTGCTTCTCCTCCACCTCCTCCTCCTCCTTTGTCAAGCACTACTACTACTACCACTAATACTGCTACAACAGTTGTTGTTCACTTGTTCCAAGGATCAGTTTTGTACGAGATAACTGAGGTACATCCTGATAAGGAGCCTGGTGCTCTTTCTCATGGATTTGGAAGTGTTGGATTTTATCTTAGAGGCTGCATCAAGTAAGTGCCAATAATCATGATGATGATGATG
Source organism: Bigelowiella natans CCMP2755 (assembly GCA_000320545.1). Lineage (NCBI taxonomy): Eukaryota > Cercozoa > Chlorarachniophyceae > Bigelowiella > Bigelowiella natans. The sequence goes on along the minus strand of ADNK01002688.1, from coordinate 74,914 downwards.
ATTGATGATGTTTTTCAAACATTCCTATCATAGAACTTAAGAATATACTATTCGTATACCACATTTCCTTAGTTGTGACTTCCTTATTTTCCCCTGATGAATGATTGTTAATAGGTTTGGGGAGCCAAGAAGGCCTTTGCCAATACCTACTGCTGCTGTTAAAGAAGAAGAAGATAAGATACAGACACAGTGGCACTACCCCATTTTTTCTGATGGGATTGATAGTCTAAATCTTGTACAGCAGCCGATTAGAATATATAGAAGAGTACATCGTCGTGATAATGGCACGGGTGGTAACTTGATGAGGGTCGTAGATAGGGTTAAAATCCAGAAACCACTATTATTCCAGAAAACAAGGAACATCAGAAAGAACAATGGGTTAGTGGAGAAGATGGAATGTACTGAACAAAATAAGAAATATGAGCAGAAGTCTAATGCTACATCTAAGTGCAATATTAATGGGGGGGGGTGGGAGAGAGGAGAAAACACCAAGCAACATCGTGATATATGGATTAAAGAGAAAGTTAACTGGACATTTGGGATCGAAGAAGCGTGGGGGTTTACAGAAGAAGATGCTCATGTAGCACTCGAGAAGTTCCTCAGTGGGGGGATTTACAAGTTTGAAGGGAGGGACCGACATAGAGCGGATCAAAGCAATACAGCTGTCATTTCTCCATACATTCGTTTTGGCCAACTTAGCCCGAACACCGTGTACGTAATTATAGTATTATTATCAAATACATAATAGCTCTCAATGTGTGTTGTACTACTCATCGTTTCTTTCTTGTTGAGAGCGACAACACATTACTATGGCTACAATAATGCCCTTGTATAATTATTCATTTAGTTTTATTTTTGTAATGACTCACAGATACCATGCAGCAAAGAAGAGGAGAGGGGCACATCGGTGTAAGGCCTTCTTAAGGCGATTAGCGTGGCGTGAGCTTGCGTATTGGATGTTGTTTAAGTTTCCGCAACTACCTGATTTGTCGTTGAGGATGCAATACGAACAACAACGGTGGTATAACGATGATGATGGTGCTCGAGTAAGAGCTTGGAAAACAGGGCAAACAGGCTTTCCTCTGGTAGACGCAGGTGAGTGATTGTATATATATATATATATATATATATATATATATATATCTATAAGCTATAAACAACAATTTATGTTGGTGTAATCGTGATGATAGAATGATGATGATTATGATAATGACGATGACATTAAATGGTCAACGACGACTTAATAGCTGTAACAATGGTTGTTTGTTGGCTGCGACTATTGTCATTCTTCTTCGTATTTTTAGTATTATTATCATTGATAGTCTTATTATCCTTCTCTATCCTCCTCCTCTTCCTAAACAACACCACCACCACCACTACTACCATAAGGAATGAGGCAGCTGTGGGTCACTGGCTGGATGCCTAATTACATGCGACATGTAGTTGCAGGGTTTCTGATCGAGTACCTCAATTTATCCTGGAAGATAGGGGCTGATTGGTTCCATGAGACTCTTGTGGATGCTGATGTCGCCATAAACTCGCATATGTGGCAAAATGGAGGCCATTCAGGGGTGGGTGGGTGTGTATATGAGCGAGTGAGGAACTGAGTGTGTCTGTGTGTATGTGTGTATATCTGTGTGTGTGTGTGTGTTTGTGTGTGTATGATGAACATAGTGGATTAATATCCCTTTTGGGTACTAAATAATGAATACTGATAATACGTTTCTGCTGTCATTCATTTGGCCTGGATTATCGATCCATTATTGATATTTTATGATGTATTTTAAACATCAACGGCCTCATTAATCAAAGAGAAGCACCCCTAATACTATTACTACTACTACTTCTACTACTACTACTCTGGTTACCACGATAATAGACTACTATTCGTAATAAGTAGTAGGGAAAATGCATATGCAGTACTCAATATCAATGCTGTTTATCATCGTCATTATCATCATCATCATCATCATCATCATATCTTCTTGTATTGTAGGTTGACCAATGGAACTTCGTGATGCATCCTGTTTACGCAGCCAAATCTTGCGATCCAGAAGCAAAGTACACGAGGAAATGGGTTCCTGAGATAAGGAAATTGCCAGATGAATTTGTCCATTGTCCTTGGGATGCACCACCAAGTGTAATAAGAAGAATAATAACAATAATAACTATGACTTATATCACAAAGAATATTAATGACTCACATCAAAAGCGAGGAGAGGAGGAGGAGGAGGAGCCATTTTTGGACTGCAAAGTCTTACCTTTTCTTCTCCTCTGTCCTTACTGCGATAATACACCAATATGCGGCAGGTGCGAGCACAAGCCTCTGACTTCAGAATTGGAAGAGATTATCCACATAGGATAGTCAAAAACCTAAGAGCTGCTCGTGTGGATTCTCTTAGGGCTGTTATTGAAGTCAGGAAATCTGACGACGGTAGAAGATGTATTCTTCCTTGTGGAAACGAAGGATTGCTTCTCCAGGTCTGATGTATTATTATGTGTGGGGGGTGGGAATTGTTTTGTTATGTGACGCTGACTGGACAACACACTCATCTAACAATCACTTGATAGCAAAAATCACGATTTCAATAAATCTTAGATTCGGAATAGAATAATACATATATCTATTTCTAGTCATTTCTTTAAACTTCACTGCAATGATCAATTCAACTCAATCATTGTAATGATCAAATAACAGGACGGTAGAGTGGCAAGATGCATCACAAGAATTGATTATAGGACGAACAGCACCAAACCTATAACTAAACAAACAATTGATGAGGAGAAGTGGATGAAAGGACGCTCAAAGTCTCGTCGTGATAATGACCCTCTTGTCGTTGCAATGAAAGATTGTGCTAACAGACAAGCTAGAATGGAGAATATATCTGGAGTTTCTTTTGGCTATTTTCCCGGAGGATAAATTGTCTGCAACAGCAAAGATACAGTGTCAATTCGAATCACATCCTGTGGACTACCCTTCTTGTGCGATGCAAGGTTGACGGCGTACGGTAGAGTGATAGATGCATCATGCGTGCATAATGCACAAGGCAAATTAGGCATCAATCATGCAGACGCATAGAAACAGACCCCTTGTAATGTTAAACGCATTTTGTTGAATATACACGCATTACGTATGGCTTATGGCCTAATTTTGGCAGTATTGGCGGTGTCGGCATTGATATATGCGTATGCTGTATGCTATCCTTATCCAATGCAAATAGCGACTTGCCTCCTGCGATACGATATATGCACATCGTTTGCTCTCACGCTACAATCTAGCAATGACAATGCACCAGCAATGCGACAACATCGTCACGTACAGCAGGACATTGCATGGAGATATCATGACTTTTACTAGTTTACTCGATCTTGCATGTGATGAATGACAATTCATGTGCCGCCATACACATTGTACATCTGCCAATGCTGGCGTGCCAAGCTAAGCAAGCAAGCTAGCGAGGGCGGTGTACATGCATGCGCATGCACCCACACTCTATTTATTAATACGATCCTTGTCATTGCATTATACCTACTAGCGCCACTCCTTTGATAAACAATTTGTCTGTGGTGCTGCTGTGCATTATGTCATTGTTGTGTGCTCTTTTAGCTATTCATTGTGTTTTTTTAGGCACGTATCTAGAATAAATGCACATCGAGACATTTCTAGATCTAGACATGTCTAGACAAGATGTGCTATGGCTAGCTAGACGTTCACAAATGGCTAGGCTAAAGGTCACATGCCTAACTAGCTAAACACGCTAGCACGTTGCATGCTACGCATGTGTTGTCGATCAGCACATCACTAGATCAGGTGCCGGTCACACGTATCCCTGTCAAGCTGTGTTGATTCCACAGTCTGGTTTATTAACGGCAATGAATGATTCTTTTAACCATGTGAACAGCGCAGCCATGAGCATGCTTATTTGGCACAACAACATTGCTTTCGGGCGCATCGCATGCGTGGTTGCTGCATATACATGCTGGCATGGTCGCGTATACGCGTCGTCGTGCACACTGCTAGACTGCCTCTGGGTTGTTTGCCAGTAGGCGTGCCGCCATGGTTTATTGTTGTCCGCCGACCTCCACGCACTACTATACTACTAGCTTACTCTCTAGACTCTAGTACTTGTTTGAGGTACTATATGGATGCAGCAGTGCCGAGTCTTTTTCTGGTTTAGGGACATATGATGTCCCTATACGTGTGTGTGTATGTGTGTGTGTGTAGCACATGTGACTTCTTGTTAGGAGGAGGGATATCAGACATCATCCCTATAGTGGTGTGTGCACCCATCATGTATTAATGATGATAATGACGACACAATGCTATACGTGCACGTCTGATGTATAGCATGATAGTAGTACATAACATACAGTACGATATACTACATGCCGCACACAACATGGCATCGAGATTCAGTGCACTATCAATCGTTAGATAGCTATAACATAGAACGAGTAGTCAAATTCCTAATCTCAGGTTTTGCCCGGTCTTCATCGTCGTAGCCTGCAGAACGTCCTTGATGGCTGTTCATGCCAGATTTGTACATCGCACAATGCCTAAAAATCACGATGCATATGACTCCTTTGAATAGAATGGTTCTATTGCCAACCGAGTGATAAATAATAAATAGCACCAATAATAACACAAATCACAAACTACCAGCAACCCCCTCCAGAAAGCCAACCAGCAGTAGTCGTAGTAGATTCTTTAATATCTTGATCATCCTTACGACGATGAGGGAAGCATTTAGGATGCTGTTGCTGTTGATTGATGTGCTGATGGTGCGACGACTGTAAGTGGTGATGGTGGTCGCCAGTATGATTGTTGGGTTCTTCCTCCTCTTTTTCTGAAGCATCAGCAATCCTACTCCAATGTGTCCTTGCCATCTGTGATATATATACCAACCAGGATATTATTTACAGTGGAAGACATGTGTCATGGAGATCATGATGCTGCTGATCATATAATATCATTTCTAATATTAAATTTATAGTAATGATTGTTGTATTTTTTCTCTCCCTCTCTCTCTTTCCACCCCCTCCTCCCCTCTCTTTCTTTCTCAGTGAGTGTGAGTGTTTGTGAGTGTGTTCTCTATTCTTTTCCCGTTCCCTCCCTTCCCTCTTGACAGAGATATTATAATTATGATCGATTGCAGCAGCAGCAGCACACATTGATTAGAGCACAGTTACTTAGTAACACTCTGACACACTCACTCACTGACCTTGGACAAACCAGGCATATCGAGGATCGCATCGGCAATTCGTTTAATATCGGATATCAAAGCCTATTATTCACCATTATCATCAACAACATAATACACCATGCATGCAGCAGCATGGACAAGGTGATGTGATAATCGCTGAGAATGATTGTCATAATCATAAAATCAATTCAAAAAGAGGTATCACAACAATAATGCTGTGTCAGCTCGCAGTCATTATTATCATCGCCATCCTCGTAGCAACCTACCCCCCTCCCCCCCCCCTCCTCCTCCTCCTTTTGATTACAATATTGTTGTACATTGTACGTATTATTACATCGGCTCCTAGTTGAAACTCCAAAGCAACCCCTTGATGTATAGAATCTGATAAATAATAATAATAGAGAAACAACAAATAATGGACGATGAGAAGGCATATCCGTATAACTAAGAATCTTCACTAAAAGTATATAATCCTGATTAAGATGATGATGATGATGATGTTCACCAAAAATTGATAATAGGACAACGACATTTTCACAACATAAGCACACTATTACTACTAGTAGAGGAGTAGTACATTTTCTTATTTGTCGTGTGAAGATTTGTTGCGCAAGTATCCGGTGAATATCATTCGTTACTGCATCATTAACTTCCTCCACAGATGGAAGGTGTTGTAGGCTGTGTGTAGTTATTAATAGAAGTAGTCCATATGTTAGTTTGTCACTTACGACTGCTACCCTTGTTCTTCTTCTATGATAATATTCAATAAAACATACCACTATTACTACTTCTACCACTACTATTACTACCGCAGCTATAATTTGTGAGAATAACAATATTAACTTCTTGCAGAATCGTACATACCCGCTCACAGGTGAAAACACACACTTGTTTGTATTACCTATAAATAACATTACGAATGAAGACAAAACAATCAACGGCGACAGGCAACAACGCCGACAACGACAACAAGAACAACAAGAGCTAAATATCTCTCTCCCCCTCCCTCCCTCCCTCGTACGTCAAACAAATAAACGATACATGACGACTACTACTACTACTACTACTACTACTACTAAGTAGATGATGATGATGATGATGATGGTGATAGCGGAGTTTCTACTACTACTACTACTAGTGGTGGTAGTAGTAACCAGGAGAGAAGCAAAGGGCGGACAATGCCTCATATGCCGAGATGTTGGAGGGAGAGGAGGAGGACAGGGACAGGGAGGAGGAGGAGGAGGAGGACTTTTTGGGGATTTTCGATGATGTCGTCATCTTCATCGTTCTTATGCTTGCGGTTCTAAACAATAGTAATAATAATGATTATAATAATAAAACAACACAACACAACACACCTATGAGGAGGGTCTTATTATCATTATTATGTTCATTGATTCATTCAATCGATCAATGTACATCAACAATTGCATCACAACAACATACAGGCGGTGCTGCCTGCCCCCCCTCTCATCATCATCATCATCATCATCATCATCATCATCATGATAATACCTTAAAAGCTGGTTAATAACCAGGAACAAACCACTGAAAGAAAGAAGAAAGATAGATAGATAATGATGATGATGATTATGATAATAATAAGATGATGACGAGGATGCGAAATAACACATTTTATTTGAGCAGCAGGAAGCTTGATTATCTGTCCATTCTCTTATGGTCATTATTACCCTTCTGCTTACTCTGTCCATTCTTTATGGTCATTATTACCCTCCTGTTCCCCCCCCCTCCTCTTCACTACTACTACTACATCTCATTGCACTCCTCCTCCTCCTCCTCCTCCTCCTCCTCCTCCTCTCCGCATGATCACATTATTATTGACTGAGATAGGATTCATTCTCTTCGGTCCTTTCTCTCCTCTTTTCATGATCATTATCATCATCATCATCATCATCATCATCATCATCATACCTTTTGACTGCGTCTTGGTAGATACGGAACACGTCAACCTTATCATTATAATACAGCATGAATAATGTATCATCACTAATTCGTTATAACGATGATGATGATGATGATGATGATGATGATGATGATAACTTAAAGCAGTATAAAGAATACTAATAGTTGCAGGCAGCACCTACCTGGTCTAGAAAATAGTCGGATCGTAAAGAATACTATTAGTACCTGGTCTAGAGAATAGTCGGATCGTGCCTGTAGCATGTACCTGTTCCCACATTATTATTATTATTATTATTATTATTATTATTCATTGTAAGGAATACTATGGACTGCAACTTCTTATTTTAACGATTTTCACATCATGAGATATGCTTCTTCTTCTCCTCCTCCTCTTCCTAGTGCAATAATAAGTTCCTTCTACATCCACACTTTTGTTCTTCTGCCGTAAATCTTAGCAGAGGGCCAACCATAAAGTCAACCATTGACTTTATTGCACGAAATCCTATGAGGATGATGATGATGATGATGGTGAGTTTGATGCAGAGTGTGAGTGGAGTTCTGCAGCTGCTTTACCATCATAATTAACAACAGAAACTCAACAGCATAGATAAGTTATTGGCAATTATCCATGAGAGATGACGACCTACATTCTATTATTTATTCACACTAAGCATCATCAGAGTTTCGGTTGTTAGTTATGACGGTAAAGCAGCTGCAGAACTCAGCATTATTACTACTACTACCACTACTGCTACTATTATCCTATTTAGTAGTAGTAGTAGTAGTAGTAGTAGTAGTAGTAGTACCCATAGAACGAGAACATGGATTAACCTATTATTATAAAATATAGAATCATGCTTAGTAGGCTATTATCATTTTTTTTTTTGGTAAATCATGGTAGTAGTTCATGGGTTACACAACGACGACTATGATAGTAGTAGTAATAATGTATTCCATTGGTAGTAGTACATGGACACAACAACAAAGACCATAAATAGTAGTAATAATAATGCATTCCATTGCATTAGCCACAGCAGCAGCAGCAGCAGCAGCAGCAGCAGCAACAACAACAACAACAACAGTACCACATTAAAGTTATGCAATAATTGATTATTAGTAGTCATAGATACTGATCACTTTTATTTGACTCGTTGAATATGTTAATGATCATGATGATGATAATGAGGGTGGAGGGGAAAGATGAAGGATATAAAGCAAGTAGTACAACATGTAGTTCTGATCATCAATGATCTTTATGTAGTATCGTTATTGTTATTATAATCATCATCATTATCGTAACAACAACAACATCCAATCCTAGTTCTTACGACTCATTACAACCAATACGACGACGATGACGACGACTACTACTGGTACTATTACTTGTAAACGCTTTCTATCTGTAAAAGAGCCTCCAATAAAACGAATGCTGACTCCCATAGATCGAAAGCAGCTTTGAATGACGCTGATGATATGACTTGAATATACCTCAGGCCTCACATTACCGCTTTCCACTATTTTCAACAGTTGATTTTTGCGATTTATGCTGAACTTGAGTTTGTCAACTCCCATCAGCTCAACCTAATGGAAAAGAATAAACATCAGTATGATGATGATGATGATGATGATGATGATGATGATGGCGGGAGATGTTTATATTTACAACCACGCAGCCAGAAACAGCAGCAGCAGCAGCAAGTTGTTGCCAAGTTGTTGCCAAGTTGTTGCCATGTACTTCTACGTGGCATCTTAATCTTGACCACAATCAGCATCAATCGTCATCAGTCATCATCACGTACGTTATTTGCCCAACGGTTAACCCGAGGATCAAGGCCAAACACATTCTCATCTGTTGCAAATAGAGGATTTTGCGCGACAGGTGACAGTGCCTGCAGCAGGGATAGTAGTAGTAGTAGTAGTAGTAGTAGTAGTAATAGTAGAAGGAGGGGGAGGGGGAGGGGGAGGGGGAAGATATTGTTAATAGCAATGATGATAATAATTTATATAATCATTGTAGTAGTAGTAGTAGTAGTAGCAGGATTAGTTGTAGAAGTAGTAGTATAATAAAAACTGCTACTACTACTCACATACCCACCACGCACACAAACACACACACACACACACACACACACGCACAACAAAACAAAACAACACACACAAATAAGTGAGAACAACCACCTCATAATGATCCTGGCCATTTGCTAGTAAATTTAGTTTTTGATGCTTTGTACCCCGTTTTTCGTCAGTCAATGGTGTATATCTATACATTCATGAAGATCAGGATGATGATGATGATGACGATGAGGAGCATGATGAAAGATATGGGGATTGTGTTCTTATTCATCATTGATAACACCCACCAATCACTCACTCACTCCTTGAATGACTTTCTTACCCATATTTGATGGCATAGATGTCGTATTTCCCAATATCATTCAGATAATGTCCTATCAACCACCAGTAAATCAGAAAGAATACCCAAAGAGGAGTTTTACACACACACACACACCCACACACACACACACATGCTCAACCTCCAAAGATGCCTTCTCCCCGAACGCTTACAGTGTCTTTCAATTAGAATGACGCGGGGGAGGGGACACGAGTAGTAGTGAGAGGTCAAGGGAAGGAGAGAGGAATCGACGCTTATTGTTAATAATTGGCATAAGGAGAAGAAGAAGAAGAAGAAGAAGAAGAAGAAGAAGGAGAAGAAATGTGAACGGCAAACACGTCTGTCTTTTCCAGTAGTAGTAGTAGTAGTAGTAGTAGACGATGATGGATGGATGAATTATAGTACCGATATCATCAGGGTAATCCATCACACTTGACTTTCCATCTTCTGTGGAGATAAAGTTGTGCCTCAAACCAAGTGTGTGGCCTACCTCGTGCATAACCTAAAGATGATTTATCATAATATATATGCCCATATCATCATCACCACCATCATCATCATCATCATCGTCATAATGATATTGCTACTGCGTATCATCTAAATGTGCATGGCGATGATGATGATAAAGTCATAATGATATTGCTACTGCGTATCATCTAAATGTGTATGGTGATGATAAAGACTGTTGCATAAAAGAAGAAATACTCTGATACGGACAAAGAAGCTTTGAGCACAAACATCGAAATAATAACGGAAGGAAGCAATACTACCGTGAAGTAGAGGTTTTTGACAACATCAGGATGATCTGCTTCGAGCATTGGATAGTCGAAATCTGAATATATCAATCAACAAAACAAATAATAATAATGAATTTATAAAAAATGATAGGAACAAAAATATACTATTATAGCACAGAAAAAGAAAATTTTACTACCAATTTTCAATAGTTATAATTAGCAGCAAAACACATCAACTAGAAAATACAAAATAGTTGATGAGGCAAAATAGATGGTAAAGATTGACGAAATGCACAATTACTGGAACTAAGCAAACTGTTGTTAACAAACAAGGCATTTCAACTGCCGCTATAAATCACCCTAACCCTCCCCCTTCTCCTTCCTCCTCTCGTTTCCTACGTTCTTGACGTTTTATCTACCTTTTTGTAAAGCCTCCAAAGAAAAGGCGGAGGTGCCTCTGACAAAACTAGAGAACCCCAACAACACATGTCCTACTAGTATCTCACCCTATATAATAAACAACAGTACTGAGGCAGTAGCAGCTAATAGTACAGTGGTTGTAGTAGTAGTAGTAGTAGTAGTAATAGTAATAGTAGCAGTACCGATCTGAAATCTGTGAGAGATGGGCCGTATCCGTATACCGAAAAGAAAGGATCAGTCATAAATATTGCAGAATAACGTGCATCCCCAGCACTGTAGTCAAGAGGGAACCCTACATCTCCCTGAAGAGAAAGAGACAGAGAGAGAGAGAGAGAGAGAGAGAGAGAGAGAGAGAGAGAGAGAGAGATAAAATGTTATTATAAGGCATTAAAAATACACCCGTTGCTGATATCAGTGTCATCATCAAACGTTTTACCAAAAACTAAAAAAAATATAAAAAAATAACAAGAGGGGACCTTGGAATAGCACTTTACAGGGTCGTTTTTATATCTAAACCAATAATGTCATATTCATCGCTCACTCACTCAGTCTGTCGTTGAATGCACAAAGGGTTAATTGAAACGGAGACGACTGACTAATGGTTGTTGTTGTTAAATATTACGAAGCAGCAATCAGACATTATCGGTAGTAGGTAGCAGTAGTAGTAGTAGTAGTAGCAGTTGGTGCCCTTCCTCCTCCTCCTCCTCCTCGCCCTCCTTCTCCTCTACCCACTGGTGGTGGTGACGTAGTACCCTGCTTGATGGAAAGCAAAGTTCCATGATGTGACTGCTTTCTTTATTGTTGTCCAAAATAACTTAGGAACAGAAGGGTCAATGACGTATCTGAACGTAGTAGTTGTGTTAGTAGTAGTAGTAGTAGTAGTAGTGGTAGTAGTAGTAGCAGTAACCACATCAAGAATTCACTAAGCAATATATTGCTGCTTTCCAGATCGTAAGAATAGTAGCAGCTAATAGATGGAAGAAATGGTGAGAATTTAGTAGTAGTTAGTATTACACAATTTCGTTGTTCCTCCTATTTAAGTCCCATTTATTGATAACACTTTGACGAAAGCTCACCCTCTAGAGAGCAAGTACCAGATAATAATACAAGATGATAAAAGTACCAATGAATCAACAAAAAAATAGAGTGAGAAAAAATGATGACGATGGATGAAGCGTAAAGGCGATGATGTTGATTTATTTCTAAGAATACGAATTAATACAAATTTATCTCATTATAATCTTATCATAGTAGCAGCAGCAGCGATCGTTGATCATCATCACCATCACCATCATCATCATAATCATCTTCTCAAACCTTCTCACCACCCACTGTTATCGCAGTAGTGAAGTATCCCACTCGACGATCCGCCACCTGTTAATACCATCATTATCATCAGCATCATCATCGTATTATAAATGTTAATAATATAAATAATGGAGAGCGAAAGGAGTAAATCAATCACAAGAAAAATATGCAATTCACTTAAGCATTGATGATTAATAACATACACAAGCTCACTAAGAGTGAATGGTGATAAAGGAACAATTGTTACTACTCAGCTGAAAAAGAAGTATATGTGCTGCAACAATTGTTTCATACGAATTAGTGAACCAATACATAAATAAATAAATAAATACCCTTGGGGTCATGGGGTAGTCTGGAAGGCGACAAAAAGCGACAGTGAAGTACACGGTCTTGTTCGAGTAATCCCTGAATCAGAAAGAATAACAAGTGAGAATAATTATTATTCTTATCTGTGACGGTTATCGATGATAAGGAGAAGTAAAAACGAAGAGATAATTTATGTTTATTTATGCTTTAAGTGATTTCTAACTTGAGAGGATTTGAAGATCTTTTCTGACATAGCATCAGAAGGAAAAAGTTTTCAGGAAAAGCCTTGATATCCTTTAGCATCGTCTGCTCTCCTCCCCCCCCTGTTGTTAATTTTGAAGTTGACATTATTGACGAACATCCTTAACTCCAATTTCTTTGTTTAACTGCATCATCCAAATATATATATATATATATATATATATAATATATTGATATATTGATATATATATATATATATATATATATATATATATTCTGTGCAAATAATGGTACCGAATGCTCCTCGTCTTTGACGAATAGCTTTTTGTGCATAGGTAGAGAAAGACATCAACCAACCGGTGACGTCAATCAGGTACTGCTTCTAAATAAAAAGAAGAAGGAACATCAACAAACCAACCTATCTCAATATTCTCGTAACTATTTCTCTGATATGTATTAAGCTAAATTTAATTTTGAAAAGAGTTTATTTGGCATGGGCAGTTCTAGTTTACATATCTGTTGAACTAACTGAATGATAGTAGCAATGATGATGATTATGACTGCATGGCAATACTGATGACAATGAGGCGGCCATGTACTTTTTTTATTGGAGTATTTCAATGGTGTGCAGCTGCTACAAGTTGCTATACTTGCTACTCTTTTTGAAAATAACAATTCCTAACACTATCAATGTACAACCAACTGCCCTACCTTCTTTGCGTCCACAATGAGCGGCTTGAATGCTCGGACGAACCCCGTATTATAACCTCTGTGCAAGTGTGTGTGTAGTAGTTGTAGTAGCAGTAGTTCACGATGATCATATATATATATATATATATATATATATATATATATATATTGTATTCTCTCCATATAGTACACCTATAACTGCTATCGCTGCTACTACTACCTTGAGTTGTTCGAATGGATTGAAGCCTGTAAATCAGAGGGTTTTAAATACTGTTGGTCCTCCACTAATAATACTAGGTTGCGTCCGACTACTCCTGGACCTTTTTCAAACTTGAGACCTTTTGATACGAAAGAATAGGAAAAGTTATAATTATCTGCAGCTCCTGTCGTGATAGAGAAGTAAAGGCGCAACTATCGACAGGCAGACCTGTATTTTTAGGTGTGATATCCCACATGTCAGGAAGGCCTCCTTCCAACCCTCTCAGAGTAACTTGAGGAAAGAAGAGTTTATCCATCTCATTCCAATTTAAAACCATAAGAATCTGAAACAAAGATCAGAAGAATCAGTATCAATAAACATGCTAAGAAGCATCATATCATCACATCAAAAAAAGGGGGGGAAATGAGCTAACCTGGGAAGAATCCTCGCGAACAATGAGGGTGTGGAATGATGACAAAACTTTCCATTTTCGTTTGCTCTTCTTTAACCATCCAGCAACTGATGGAGGAGGGGGTCGCTTTTCCCCCTCCTTTTTCTTCTTCTTCTTTTCCAGAGACTTTTTGGTAGACTTCTCCTTCGTCTTCTCTTTCTCTTTCTCTTTGTCCCCGTTCCCCGTCTTCTTTGCATTCAGCAGGGGGATGGTTTTATTTACTATTACATGAGCTGGCTGGCTCATAATTAAATACAGCAGAAGAGAAGGAGCAGTAGCGGTGGGGTGAGTTCTATTCTGGGAAAGTTCCTGGTGGAGGATACTCCTCCGATTTGATCAGGGCAATTTCAAGAAAAAACTAGACAACTTTTTTACCCCACAAACATCTCACACTTCTAATAATATTGACTGGAAATTCTGATTTCATTTTGCCCATTCTGAACGTGCAATTTCCTACCATATGAATTAGGCGAACATTTGTTTGATCAACACCTATGAATTGCATTGATGGAATTGACTACGACTAGCTAGCTGATTCGATGTGGATTTTGCAACCATGAAGAAACTAGGAATGGAGGAGTGGCTAGAATGATGCCATTCTTGATTCCTTTTTGTTTCACTAGTTAGTTCTCACTAGCCCACTAAAGTTGGTTCGAGGCACAGTTTTCAGTCCTCACTGAAGCCAGTTCGAGGCACTGCATTTCGCACACTGCAAGTGTCTTGTCACACTTTGGAAGTGTGGTTTTTCATCAGTTCTCATTGTTCTCATTGCTCAATGCGGAGTTGACGTTCGATGACATTGTGGGCCCAGTTCATTGTTCATTGTTCCAGAGGTGGGAAAGAAGTGCCGTTCATGCACTTGAAGTGTCTGATTGTGGGAGGAAGCGTGTCATCTTTCAGTCGTGTTTTGGTTTCGAAAGTGTGCACTTCCACTTTGTTTCGAGCTGCCCTGCAACGCGTGCACACACACACACACACACAAACACACACACACACAAACACAGCAAGGCGCACACGTGCAGTTCCAGAGTCTAGGAGTTGCCACAGTCGTGCCCCAGTGATGGTTTTCATCAGGGGCACACGTGCACGAAAGTTGGTGATCAAGTTGGGCAACTTGGCAACTTTCCAGCTCCAGAGTGTAGTCACACATCATCATCAGAGGGACAATTACACAGAGCTTTTGATCGACGGTCCTCTTCTGCTTTTTTTTAACAATCTCAGCTGCACACGCTAGCACGCACTGTTGCAATTGGAAGCACTCATTGACTCGTTCGTTCGACTTCCCGCGTGATTCACTCGAGTCGTTCCGCGCACAGTTCGCACGCACCGGGCTCACTGCTGTGTTCAACGTTGAACGTTCCTCACACAAGTGAGTGCTGGAGTGATCGATGTTTGATCGACCCTCACTAGCTCACGACGATCGTTGACAGACAGGACACGGCATTTTCCCCCGCTAGCCCGAGTGCTTTTCACGCTTGCGTGCTGTGCTTCGAACACGTGCGGACGCAACTGCACGCACGCTTGCGTGCTGTGCTTTGAACACGTGTGGACGCAACTTGCTGCACAGCTTGGCTGCGATCAAAGTGCGCGCGGAGGGCCAAGCTAGCAAGAGCCCTCGCGTCGATTTTTTCAGATGTCCTGGATTGTCAAAGCATTTGCATCAAACGGCAAGAAACATTGCTGGTCTAGTGGCGTGAACGTGCACAACAAACTCTAGAACTGTCTGTTGCACACATCCGTGCTAGCGTGTTGCGTTGCGTGCATGTGCATGCCAGCGTGTGATCTCCAACGGCGATCGATGTTTTCAGCGTTCTCAAAATTTCGATGACAAAAAGCAGTGTCTAGCTAGCTAGGTGTGGGCACGTGCCAAGCTTGCAAGCAAGCCAATCCAGAACAATCGCTTTGCGTGGCCGGCTCGCAGACACCTGGCTGCCTGATACGCGCACACAGGAGCGCACGCGAACGCACTGCATCTAGCAATGTGGTGCGATGTTTGCTGCTGCTGCTTTCTCTAGTACGCACAATGGCTAGATGGAGTTACTGCGATAGTAACGATAGTGCTCCTTGACATAGTGAATTATAGAAATGCCGGGTCTTCAATTGGTGCAACATTTCCAAGATTTGTGTAGCTTCCGAAAATATCGCAGTACTTCTTGGAAGCCTGCCTGGTGAATGTGCTTCTTCTCCTCTTTCGGGAAACCTCAAATGTTGAGGTACGGAGAGTGGGCTCCAGAATATTTTCTTCCATATTTTCTTTACTTAAATCTGCTGTAGCTTTTTCAATGATTTGAAGTATTCTCTTTTCTTTCGCCTGAATCCTTTGGGTCTCATTTTTCCTCAAACTCATCTAGTGGGAAAAAACAAATAAACCTGGATTTGGTTAAGCTACTCAAGTAGTATTCGCAGTACCTGTTTCTTTTGTTTTTGACGATTATACCGCAACATCGACTTAAGAGAAGATACTTCCTTTATGAACCACGAGTTGGATATAAAATATAAAATGTGATGCTACGGCACGTTTGAAATAATAAACCTTTCTTAAGATCTCAATTTCTTTAGCAGAATGTTTCCGACCTTTGGATGATGATGTTTCTGAAAAGAGTTAAGATGTTGATCTTCCCAAGGCTAAATATTTTTTCAGTATTATAGACTTATGGACAATAGACAATGGAGCCTCCATACCCTTTGACTGCTTCTTTATGGCTTCATTTTCATCCACAAGCTGATTGATAGTTCGTTGCAAATCTTCGTTCTGATTTCTTAAATCTTCACACACTTTTTCTGTTTGTCGTAGCTTTCTACTAATGCTTCTTAACCTTATCAAACAGAGCAGTGAGACACATTTATTCCATTGCATCTTGTTCATTTTCGGTTTCAAAAGCCTCTTTTAAATACTACCCGGCTCTGAAACGAGAGTAATCTTTTTCGGATTTAGAGTCTCTTGAGAGTGCTACGCCTCCTTTTTGGTGCTTTATCATTTCCATTTTATGTAGAAAATACTCAACCAGCAGATCAGGGTGCACGTTTTCGATTGGTTCCCTAATAAATTTATGGATAATTTAAAATTTACTGATTTTGAAATAAAATTGGTTATTGGGGCAGGGGGAATTAGGATACAAGGCTCTTGCTGAGTTCATATTTACAAAGTACGAACCAAGTTGCTTCCTCTTCTCCCTAAATTTATAATTGAAGGGACTCATTTCATATTGTAAATGCAGTTATTGCGTAACGGTTAACATACATATCCTTTCCATTTTACAAGCATCTCCACATGTCCAACGAGCGTTTTCCGGTGACCTATTACAGAATAATTAAATCCCATTCTGAAAATGGTTTCAGTATTCATCGCCGCTATGCATGATACTTTAAATTCTAAGACGTGGAACGTACCAATCAACACCTCGACCTCAAATTCTGCTGCATCATGATCTTCTTTTTGTCCTTCTTCATTACATTCCTTTCCTTCTATTAATTTGCTATGCATTGTTGATCGCAGACTATCTTTTATTTCATCGTGACTCTCTCCAATGGCTTCACCCATCGTTGATTCTTCTAATTTTATTGCGTCTGCGGTATGTGGTACAACACATTGATCATTGAATTATTGGACATTGAAATGACTTAACAACTTTGTAATGTAATGATGCATACGATGGTTTCATTTTTGTAAACCTTGCATTGAACAAATGTGACTCGTTTCGCTACACTGCGTTACATAAAAAGAGGATGAAAGTTGGGGGGCTTAATGGAAGATGGTCACCCCTACGCAACACACATAGAGGTTGGAGAACTAATTGACCAATTTAATGCACCCCCCAATTTTAACTACCTGGGTTATTAAAGAATCAGAATAAAGAAAGAGATATTTCCTTGCAAATATTGTAAAATCCACGACAATTTGTATGATTATGAGTACAATATTATGTAAATTGGCACATATGGGTAAAGTTTATAACTCAAAAGACTCACAAATGACATCTAATTGTTTTCATCAAATTTTATTCAAAACGCAAAAATCCATTCAATATTAGAAAAATACAAGCTTCGATGCACACCGCGACAACAGCCGATTTTGGATATCAATATTTAAGTTGAAAATTATTCGCATCCTGACGTCTGGATCGAGGCACAAGTGTTGGGTAAAAACTGTGCTTTGAGCAAGGATTTAGTTTGTGCGTCATCCAATGAAGTTATGTCTCAAGCCATGATGGCTCTAACGGAATATTAATAAAACAGGTGGTGCTGTGCTGCTGAGCCCATCAAACATCAAACGCACAAACCCTCATTTATCATGGAAGATCCGTTCTCGCTCGACTTCAACGGAGTTGCAACCGAGCCAGCAAGTAGTGAAATCAATTTAAACAGTTTCTTTGAAAATGATCAAAGCGGCAAAGTAGAGGGTATTAATGGTCAGGAAGATAGCCCGAACGAAAATAAGGTTTTTCGTTCATTCTCACAAATTCAAGCATCACAATGTGCAACATAGATCAAATTTGTACTCGTGCAATAGGAATCAAATGTTGATGGAAAGGAAATTGATACCTTAAAACAAGAGGTATTTGAAAAAGAGCGCATTTTGAGGGCTTTTGAACTTATCCATGGGCGAGAATTTTAGTAATACTTATTTGTATTTGTGTTGTTCAGGAATCAGATTTAGGCCAACGAAAAGGAGAACTAGAGTCTTCTGATTCACTGAAGAACGAAATCCATTCACCTGCGATAGAAAAATCCGCGCTCGAATCATCGTCAAATGGGTTGGAGCCGCAGCCTAATGTAGATGAAGCCACATATAAACCATTTATTCCGCACCAAGAATCTAATGTTTCTGATGACGGTGACGATTACGTAGCTGCTGATACCAATATTGAGAACCAAAACTCAACCCAAGGGCTACAAGCAGAGGAGAAACATCCTGATCCATATATCGTAAATCCTAACTCACGAGCCTCCACAGAAGTAGATTTAAGTAACGGTGATAGACTGGGTTCTATCTCCACCGAAGCTTATCTGAACACTCAAAATGGACTTGAAACAGTTCCTCAGCAAGTTTCTCCATCAGAAAATATGGACTCCAAAATAGATGTGCAACAAGATGTAATTCAAAATGAGAAGGAAACTGCGTGTGATGTTGGGGCACCGACATCCTCCGAAGTGAACATTAGTTCGGAAACTGGAAACAATCAGAACCCTCTGGAAGAACGTGAAATAATTCCTGAGCCAGTTTCTCCAGCAGATAACGTGGACTCCAAAATAGATGTGGAGCCTGGTATAATTCAAAATGAGAAGCACATTGCGCATGGTGTTGGGACATCCCCGGAAGAGAACATTCGTGTAGGAGGTGGAAATAATGAACAAAGTATAAGTGGTGCTGCTATCTCAGAGGATGAGCGTCAAGATCTTGAAGATAGGGTATCAAATGAACACAAACAAGTCGATATAGCCATCTCATTGGAAAAAGAGACAGACCAAGTCCCCGAAGAAAAGCACAAAACTGAGGCTCACCCTCAATCAACAGCAGAAAACGAAGTTTCTACGCAATATGAAAGAAATATGATCAATGAGGAAGCATCTCTGTCTCCGGAAATAGCTGCACAACCAGAGAATGATGACCAAGACTCTTTCGAAGTCATCCAAAATTGCGTGGATAACAGTCAGAGTAAAAACCTGGAGATGGATAAGCAAAGATCTCTTGAAGTGATTACTGATCTTGTTAACACTGAAGATTCTTTGCAAAAGTTACAATTGAATCATGGTCAAGCCACAGTGGAAGAATCCGAAGCCAAGCTAGCTGAAGAAGAAGAAGAACCACCACAGCCTCAACCTCCATCCCCTCCATTCATTATTGAAGGGTATGGCGATATCGTACAGACAGCCAAGGAGCAAAAAGAGGCGAAAGCAGACCCGGAACCTCTCTCCGAAGTTCTTGTAGTCGAAAAGCCTATGAATGCAGAACCAACAGAACCACAAGCTGAAGCAATTGACATCTTGCCCACAGTTGCCGAAGAACCAACGACAAATGATTCCTATACTGAAGCAAAAGATGATCGTGGGACTGGTGTCGAACTCTTCTTAGAGCCTGTTGAGAAACAGGTACATTGTTCCTATTTCCATAGCAAAATTAAATTGATGGCAAGGTTGTAGGTTAGGAACGGAATGGCCCATGAAGGTGAAATGGGCTCACAGCTTGAACCAAGTCACGACGTAGGAAATATCACTTTAATAGATGGAGATAAGCAGATTCCATCAAAACACATTATGATCGAAAAGAATACCAAAATGGCAGCTGAAATCAATGTGTCGAAGCAAAAGACGCAATCAGATCAGAAAACTATCAAATCGACTGCTTCGAATAAGAAGGTTATGTTTTAATGTTTAACTATCCGTTTTGGACATTGCTAATTCATGTTATTAAATTCGAATGTTTACAAGCTGTAATTTGCAGAATAAGGGTTCTAAAAATCCAATTACAAGCAAAAAAGGACGCACAGTCAAGAAAAAAATAACAAAAACATTGTAAGCCATATTTTCAGTCGCATCCACGTGGATTCGGAAAATCAATATCTATGATATTCAGCATGTATTTTGAGTAGTAGCAGCAATTATCGTATTTACCTGATGCAATACAACTACACACAAATCTAGACCTAAATCAGCTGCCAGGAAAAATGGAAGATCTCATCGTCGACCTGCTGAAGGGAAAGTAAGTTCAAAGTCAATGCAAACGGGATCAAAATATACAGGCAATAATAGACCAAGATCCGTAAAATCGACTGTAGTTGTAAGTGGTAAAGTTTTGAGGAAGCCCAAGACTTCAACCACAGGAAAATCTTCGCACAAAAAGTACGGATGATAATTTTAAGTTATGTAAAAGCTAAAGTAATCCCTAATCCTGGAATAGCCGATATGCTGGTGGAAGGGGGATTAAAAAAAATAAAGTCTCGGAAGCTGAAGTCATTAAGGAAAAGGTACTTTTGATTATTAAATTTATGAAAATTGTAATATTGTTTATGTGAATGTGAAAACACTGTTGTATGTGTATATCGCGACAAAAGCTGGAAGAGTTTGAAGACAAGATCACGGCGAAAATTACTGAGATGTTTAAAGACGCCATTTCAGTGACAGAAAGCATCCTTGAGAGCATTCAGTGAACTGGATTCTTGCCCATAAATCTTCGGTTGTTTAAGGCTCGTGATCGTGCAGTTTCATGTTGTTCGGGTTCTAGTTTAGATATTTTGTTTGATTGATGTTAACGCCATGTAATCGCATCTAGACTTATCACCACAGTGCCTTCGACCATTGAAACATCGTATGCATGGTTAGATCTCAAGATGCATGTCATCGCATCGAGGAACTGACGCGAAGTATGCGCTAGGGCGTTCTTATTCGTGCGCGTAAAACATTTCAACGATAGGAAAACAACAATTTGTTGCAAATTTCTGCTAGTTTAGTCGAATTACTTGAACTGGTGAACATGAGTGTCAACTCACTGCGCTAGGTGCTAGTACTATAGTAGTGCGGCACACATCGATGACGCGTTACACTTGACAGTATTGACAGTTGATCAAATACAAAATGCTAGAATACTAGAATGTGGGGTTTTCTAGGCTTGCTTAACTAGTTAAATGCGCTACTAAACTGCAGCTCACTACTCAGCCATCACTAGATCATTGCTAGATTGTGCTAGCAATTTCGCATTTGTTTGTCCCCGACAACGCCACAGTCTAGCTAGTTAGCACTAGAGCAGTGCTAGAGTGCTAGAGTGCGCGAACGTGCTAGCGTGTTCTCTAGTTCCTCTAGGTATTGCTAACACTAGAACAACACGCAATGCTCTACATACATAAACTTCGAGCAAGCACCACTAGACTAGAGAAAGAGGGCTGTGCATAACTTTGCGCGAGCTCTAGAGCTTGCAAGATTGTGCAAGTCGCTCCTGCAAAGCTGAAAGCTCGCCCAACATTTTGTGCGTTCTCTTGCTCTGTACATCTAGAAACGTTCATAGTTTACTATTTCATTATAGCCTGAGATACGCGATCCTCTATCACTTGCGCAATCAGTTTGTCCATTCCGAGAGGCTCCTTTCGTTTAGAGATAATGTGAGACGGAAATTCACATTGAAATGTAAGTATGTATTCTAGTATTACATGATATTGGCATTTGTTGCAACTTTTCTCTGTATCAAATAATATCATACCGCAAGGCGAATTGGGAGGTCAGGATAAGATGCACGAGCGTCCTCAACTATTTCGGGGATGTCAATCTGAACACAATAGAAAATATGTTGATGTTGAGATGGGAAATCGCGGACTTATTTTAAGTGCATTATTTTGTATCCTTTCCGATTAAGATTACCTGCACATGTCGTCCTTTGGAAAGAAAATATGGTGCGATAACAATACTCTTCGCTCCTTTTGAGATGCATTTCTCGATAGCTTCGGGTATTGATGGAGGGGCTATTTCCATGTGAGCCGTTTCGATTATGTCTCTTTGGGAAACTTCCTGAATAATGAACAAAAGTTACGTGGAGTCTTTATCAGAGGTGTTGTTGATAAACTACTGCTAGTGCTCACTTGATACAGCTGTGCAAACTTTAGAAGCATATCGTTCGATTCCTGTCAAGAGGTTCAAATCACCGCATGAGTGGCTTGAGTAGTTACATTCGAGTTTTACACAAATTTGATCACTACACTATATCTTATGTTCAAATGTATAGCCCCGGAATCATCAAGTTCGTGTTCAAGCAGAACAAATGAGTAGCGACTTTCTTCTTTGAGCCATGATCGACAAGAACGATCCCTATTGGGTCAAACTGCTGTATCGAGTAGTTGGAAGACAATGCTTTCACTCTCAAAGAACTTCGAGGAGGCGGCCATGATAAAGGAGATCCCAGTCTCGATGGCTTTGGTAGTAACGTTTGGGTAGTTGCTGGAATCCATGAACTCTTAATTGTCCATAGGCGCCGTCTACATGATTTCTTCAGCGATGGTACTATTGGTGTTGCGTATCTTACTGCTGGATAGCCAACGTGTGCTCGGTGAGAGTATTGCCTGAAAAGGGACAGAGTAGCATTTGCATGAAATATGTGTTTACTGTTGTTTTGGTACGTGCAGAAGGAGGAAAAAGAAAAAAACGAGGGGGAATACAACTTTTGAGAAATTTTGAGGGCTGTGGAGGGGATGATGGCGATCAAGCACGCAAATGCCAAGAGGCCTATGCAAAACCCTGATGTTATGCACTGCCCCTGCCCCATTTCCGCTCGCAAGCACGATTGGGATGTCTGGTTGTTGTTTATGTTTTAAAATAGATTATATTTCGTTAAATAATCATGCAAAGAACTTGCAAAGAAAGAGACTTTCCTTCTAGATGGTCATTATAAATATATTTGGTTGAAAATATATGCCTAATTTATCCTATATTACTTTATCTGGTAACAACAACAATAACAACAACATTATTCTGAGAAGGTTAAGGCGGAAGTGGTGGTGGACAAGTACGAGCAGTTGCAACAGCAAAGTGAGCGATGGCGGCCACAGTAGCCCACGTGGCCATAAGAAATGTTCGAAGCCGACTATTCTCTTCCGAAGCTAAACTTAGGTTCTTCCCTAAAATGATAACTTTATCCTTATGTCACTAATGATTTCGGTACTCGAATTGTTCTTGCTCCGAGCCGACTTTTTGTATTCGTCTATATCTAGTCCTTCTACCTTGGCTACCATAGCTGGGGCATTGAGAGATGCGAGAGCCGATAAATCCAAATCCCTTCCACTCGATCTTGTTCCGGACATGCAAAAGATGACCATCAACGATGCATACCGAACCCAAAAACTCGCCTACCCTACTTCCAATGCAATAGGTGGTACAATTGTTAAGAGTACTATTCCAAGTGGGAGGCTGTAGTAAGAAGAAATAATTGCTGCATATATATATATATATATATATATATATATATATATATATATATATATATTGAATAACGATGTCACTGCAACTACTGCATCTGCCTATATTTTGAGTATAGATGTCACTACAACTACTGTATCTGCCTTTACTTGCAATAGCCGGTGCTAAATGTGGAGCAACGAATGAGAAAGGAATGAGCGCTTTTGGGATTAAAGAACCTTTTCGAGGACTCATTCCTTCTGGGTGCGTTATCTCTGCATCCAGTGACCCGGAATCTGTGCTTCAAGTAACAGCAGCACAGTTGAAAGGATCTGTGCTCAGAGGAGGGGAGGCAGAATGGTGCTTTTTGTTGAAAAACTATTGTAACGATGACGACGCGAAAATTTCATGGGAGAAAATATGTTCGGGCGAATCTGAAGTGACAGAAGATGTAATTCTGCGGGATATTGTTGCCGATGTATTCCCTGCTGTTGAAATCTGTGGCTCAAGGATGACGGGTTTTGTCGAGGCTGGGGTACGATCATACTAATGCAAAGCGCCTTCTCAAGTTGTCATTTCAATTGTCATGATATTACATACTGAAGCTTCTCGTGCGCAACATTAAAGGAAGTATAAATCTTAGGACTGTTTCTCACGCAATTGACAAAGCTTTTAATACATTCTCGTTCCTTTGTTTCAAGGTTGAGCTAACAACGGGTATGAAGATTGCAGATGGCGCTGGGAATGGTTTGGTTGTAATAGCTGATACCTACCAAATTGGAGATAATTTGGATCTAAATGAGAAAATTTCCAAACTTGCAGAACTTACCGTCACTTCTAAAGTGAGAAATTAAGTTTCATTTTGCTAATTTGTCACCCAATATTGGGGGTGAAAGTAAGCGGTTTATTTTTCAAACTATGGCAGGTTGAGGGCAGTCTAAGAACAGTTGGATCAGGAGCGGAAGTCTACTCGCATCCCCTTAAAAGCCTTACATGGTCACAACAGTACATTGACATCAATAGGGCCAGATCTGACTCATTCTTTACAATCAAAAGTGTTCACCATCTTCAAATATTCGTAGGCTTGTAAATCACTTGTTAAAGTGCGGAGAGTCAGATACTCTATTGATGCTTGCTGGAAAGCACGTCATGACCGGTACGTGCACTGGTCTCGATGGATTCAAGGAAGGAGAGATATTTGAAGCTATATTTGAAGGCTATGCTGGATCCATTAAAGTCCAAGTTGTTCCTTAGTCAAAAAAACTGACATTAAGCCTTCCAACCGTCGATAAACTGCTGCGTACATAGCTCATAGGTTGAAGCCTCTCTAGCTCTGAACTAAGAAGTCATACAATTAAATTTGTGGAACTTCCCCAGAAAGCAACAAATATTGGAGTAGTGGACCATTAGTGAAGCCTGACGCTGATACGTGAATGTTACAGAAGATATACATTGTATCCATATATGCGGACATTTAAGATATACAGGCTCGCAGGTAGCCAGCTAGCCAGGTAGTGCAGGAAATATGTGAGCATGCTTAACCCGCTATTTTAGTACTTCGTATCTTAATATTGTTGCATGTGCAGCATTTACGCGATTGGCCCCCCTCGGCAAATTAAATGCATATTCTAATGTGGGATACAGCAACATACTCCATGTTCGGACCGCACTAGCTATAGCTAGCGCACATCACCTGCATATTAAAACTGCCGTACTGGTCAGTAGGTCTTATGCACCTTCCGCCGCACTGCGTATGTTGTGCATTACTATTTTCTGTGGCAAGGCTTCACATTACCTTCGGATTGTCTCTAATTTGTCAGTGTGCGGCTTATGATCAGCGATGTAGTCTAGTAGTGGCTTTATTAACAATTCCTGTCTATACTAGTACATACTATTCATGCAGTAGGCGTTGCAGCTTGAAAATGTGGTACTTTGCCCATTTTAAGTCCAAATGAAACGAAAGAACGGGGAAAGCCAGAACGCAAAAGAAGGTACTTTTTGGATTACCCCATGCTCTATGAATCATGAAACAGCAGGCGGGAATGCGCACAACAAGAAATGTAAGGAGACACCCAACGTGGATGATGAAAGCCTTGTATCTGTATAACCTCCGTACCAAGCAGTAATGATCAGGAAAATTGTTTAAAACAAACGCCCGTCCTATGTGTTCTAAATTTCCAATGGCCGGATAAATCTCGATGACAAAGGCGATGTGAATGTACCCGTACCCATATTCAAAGAACCAAATAAAACCAAAGATGACGTATGCAATTATATGATGGAGAGCTAAAGCTAAAGGTATTTTCTGTTTATACAAGGCCTTATGCATTGGCACATCCAGAGCTGTGATGACAAGGAACAACAGCATTAAATCTCGAGTGGACCAACTTGCATAGTGTGTAGCCGTTATATCTTCTGTCCAATCTATTTTTGATTCTTGAAAAGGACAAATATCTCCTTCGATGCATTTCGCTGATTCACTTTTATCAAATGTGGGAGCTATTGTGGCTGAACAATGCAAGGTTTTAAACATGATGATGTGCACAAATGTCGTGAGTGACTTTTACCTTTAAAAATCCCATGTCCTCCGATGATTGTGAAAATACTGCAAGTAATACAGCGCCAAAGAAAATACAGCTCTGGTATCAGAGAGTAATCATGCCCTCCTCCCTTTTTCATCAGCTGGATGAGAGTAGATAGAGCACACAATTTAGATTTGGGCATCCATCATCGCCGAAATAATAATCTGATGGACATTATTACAATTAGATACTGGTAAAACGGATGATAATTGAACGTTGCGACAAGCAACAAATCACCTTTTTGTTACAATATTTGAGTACGATGAAGCAGAGCGGAAATAGCCAGCCCAATGGAGACCTTCGATCAGTAATTACTGCTTCACATTGATCTGAATGCTGCGAAGGAGGAATAGGTGGTAGTGGTGGTGGCACTTGAGAAGGAAAAAATAACAGGAGGAGGAGGGGGGGGGGAGGGAGGAGGAGGAGGAGGAGGAGAAGTAAGTGGATTAACCCTACTATAACATGGCTGAATCGAAGCAGGGAGGCACCAAAAGCAGCACAAGGGAATGCTGCTTTCAGGATGTTGAATTATTTCTAAGGAATCGTATGAAAGCAGCAGGGAAAATGTTCGGAAAAAGAGTGACGATGATGCTAGCTTTGGTATTGGGTTGTTTATTAGTATTGCGGATTTCATGCAAACGAAAAAACTTGGATCACCATTCTGGTCTCATAGTGTGGGCCTCTCCCTGCTCATCTCTAACGATCCTGGGGAAAAGTACAATGAAAAAGAACAAGAAAGGGCAAAGACATCATCCAAGATCGATTGCTTTTCACACGACTCATTTCAGAAATGTATGCTTCCACGCAACCACACCACCATCATTAATCATCATCAATTATCATTAATCATCATCATTATTCGTCATCGTCGCCTGTGCATTACAATAGGGCTGAATTATTATTACTATCTTTTCAGATGAATACAGATCGCTTAGAAAAGCGCTTAAGGTTAGCATGGGTAGAAGGTTTTGTCTTATTTCGATGCATTATCTTGTGCTTAAATCTTCTTCATATACTTAGTATTTGTTGTGTTAATACTAACAACTTCTTACATCATCATAATTCATGTATTCAGAGGGTCTGCACAAGCTCAGCAAGAGGACCCGTAATTATAAAATTAATAGATGATTCACAACAATCATTCACATTAGATACTTCGCATAGATATGGCGTTCTCTCTCTCTCACTCTCTCTCTCTCTCTCTCTCTCTCTCTCTCTGTCCTCCTCTTTATTATTTAGGAGAAGGTTTCAATCTTCAGGTCGCTTTACGCCGAATATTCATCGGTTGGGAGGGTAATAGTATGAAATAGTTGGTTCATTTATCGTAAATTATTATTTCGCAGTGGAATCTTCAGTAGAAATACTTCATTCACAAAGTGTGCATGATAAGATAAAACAAAC
Source organism: Bigelowiella natans CCMP2755 (assembly GCA_000320545.1). Taxonomy (NCBI): domain Eukaryota; phylum Cercozoa; class Chlorarachniophyceae; genus Bigelowiella; species Bigelowiella natans. The sequence goes on along the minus strand of ADNK01002688.1, from coordinate 47,224 downwards.
GAATGATTATGCGCTGTGTGTTCTCTCCTAATTATTGGTGGCGTCATAGAAGCTAATGCGCCCTCTTTCTTCCTTGCCTTCATTGATTACTCGACATCAGATGCGTTCAAATCGTAAACCTGATAAATGCATCACAGCTCAACACAAAGATTGCCATTGTGCGAGCGTATCGCCCACAGCAGCAGCAGGTAGTGGATAAATTAGAATAGTAGTTAAAGATTGTATAGATTCACAATGGATTCAATAGATGATGGAAAACACAAATTTTAAAAAAAGTATTCGCAAACTTCTTATGATGGAAGAGAGAAATGTTAATTAAAGCATTTGCAAAACTTCTTATGACTAAATATCAACAGGATAATGCAGGAGGGGGAGGAGGGCTATATCATATATCTCTCGTTTCCGAAAACCATACAATGACACATAAAGCCCGGCCAGAAAACTTAATTTCTAGTAGTATTTATTTACATACGACACATTTGATAATATGAGAATAATAGCAATGATTACCTACTCTATATCATCACATAATGAAACAAAAACACAACATAATGTCAAGGGTGGATATGGTGTATAATGAGTGCAACAACAACAACAATAGCAACAACAGCAATACAATAACAACAGCAAGAAACTTATATATTCCCCTCGCTCGAAAGGGTGTTTACTACGCCGTTCAATCATGATTATGATTATGATCTATTCAAGAGGACTTCAAGATTCATCAAAGTGTACGGATATGGAACCTCACTAAAAATACAGCGGTTTGGATTATTTGGAACAAAGGGAGGGAGGGAGGGAGGGAGGGAGGGAGGGAGGCCAGCAGCTTGGAAAGAGCATTGGCAGTATGTTTTATGCAAATTGGAAACCATCGCCAATATCTTTTAATATGATGATATATAGAAGTAGTAGTTGAGAATATACTTTTCCTCCTCCTCCTCCTCCTTCTCCTCTTTCTTCTGATTAGTTTTCATTTATTGCATGTAGCATGACCGACAATCGACCTTATGACAGCAAGCACCTATATAATAGTAATGACTGTGTGCTACTACTACTACTACTACTACTACTACTACCTCTACTACAATAGATGGGTAGTGATCATCATCATCCCAATAAGAGATATCTGACTGGTACTTTCTAATCTACTCCTTCTTCTCTTTCTTCTTCTTCTTCTTCTTGATTCCACGACTATGCAATACGCAGTACAACGGAAGGGCCGGTGTTGTTCTGCAAGTGGTCCTCCTAGCATGCTGATTGCCAATACTCTACAACTACTTACAACCAATATTAAGATGCTCTGTTATATCTTAGATGAGAGAAAAAGGGCGATGTGAGGTTAGGCTTGTAGGGAAGAAGATGCAGGTATCTAATGTTATTCTTTATAGGATAATAATGATATCAAAAGCGGAGCAATAGTAGAGATGAATAAGACAGATATAGTAGTAGCAAAACGATAAGAAGAAGAAGAAAAAGAAGACGATGAAGAAGGATGGAATGTACCTCCTGACTGAGGAGAGTTGTGGTCCATTGTGTGGTTGTTGTTGTTGTTGTTGTTGTTGTTGTTGTTGTTTTTCAATTATTCTGGTAGGGAATAAAAGTAGTAGTGCCTATGGAACACTTGGAAGCTTCGGACCATCATCAAGTTGTGACAATAGAAATAACAACAAGAAGAAGAAGAAGAAGAGAGTTCCAACTACGGAAACAGTGCTCCAAGCACTGTTTTTCTTTGTATATTTCCGGTTGAAATGATGATGATTATGATTATAGATACTTGGTAGTTATTATTCATATACGTCTTGTCTTGTTTGTCTATACTTTAGAAACAGCTCATGGAAGCAATACACCACGAATGCCCTTCTCAAGCAAGTAAAATTACGAAGAATGAACAAGATAGTGACGACAACGACGACGACGACGACGACATGGTACTAATACTACTTAATCTATTACTGGTCAATCTTCGTCGTGATGATTGTATATTGTGATTATGTAATTAGTGCTAAGATGTTGTTTATAATTAGTAGTAGTTATCGCTTTGCTGATGTTCACTGCCGTTCTTGTTCTCTCTCTACTGTCAAACGAAGGAGGAGGATGATGGGAATGCAATAGATCAGGAAAATTCTCAAGGTGAAGATAATGAAGAGGGAAACGTTCAAGGTGGTGATGTGATATGATTTGATAATAGAGAAGAAGAAGATGGTGATGATGATGGTGTCTGCTGCCTTCTACTACATTGCAGTAGCAAGACTTTTATTTCATATCTTTTGCATCTGATAACAATAACGAATGGTGTTTCTTCTTACAGAACCCTCTAGAGAAGGGGGGGGGGTGGCGGGGAAGGTATAGTACAGTAGATTTTTAGAATAACTAATCTTAGGATGTTTCTCACATGATATGGATTAGCAGTATTTATTTCTCTCCTCGTCGTCCTCTCCTTCTTTAGTATGGTATTGCTGTTTTTTGCGTGTGGCAGATGAAAAGGAAACCTTTGAGAGGCAAGAAAAAACGCGTCCAAGCTCGCAAAGATAGACACCAAAAAATAAAAGCAAACTTGCAGCAGCAGCAGCAGCAGTATCAACATAAAGGTACTGTTATTATCATTATCATTATCATTATAAGTGTTAATTGCGATCTTCGATTGGACCGCTTGTAACGATGAAGACAACAGCAATACAATAGCGTGTATTACCTACACCATCGAACATTATCACCATCATGATGACCAATCATCAACATCATGGTTATTGTTATCACCATCATCAGTACCCTTATCCGCAATGATACCCAAAAGTCGGAAGGAAAGAGCTTTGGCAGAGGTATTATCATTTGTGTAGAAAGTGCCTAACTGTACATCGTTGTCTCTCTCTATGTGTTAATACTACTACATTATTCCTTACGTTCATACTGTGATGAACTACTACTTTTAACCCATTCAACCTTACAATAATAATACTCAGGCTCGATGGAGAGATCAGTTAAAGAAAGTGCAAAGAAAAGTACCTCACAGTCCCCTATTATTCGTGCATATAAGTAAGTAAGCAACTGAATAATTACTTACTTACTTGCATGTCGTTTCTTGTATATTTCCAACAGAGAGACAGGGCGGCCAAAAGCCTAGAAACATGCGCCAAATTGAGTCAAAAGGTAGGTGGCTATCATATCGGCTGATGGACGATAGACAAATTGATATCAAATGTCAACAATAAGAAAGCATATCATCGGCGAAAACAACAACCAACTAACTACCACACATGATTTTGCTATATGTAGTTGAAGACTAAACGTTATTTGTCATCCAAAGAATCAGAGTTTCTGAACGCGAAGGTAGTTGTAATAATGTGTGCTAGTGGTGCTATGAGGGGGGTGCAAATACATTGTATTCTGCCTCAGTGATGATGCCTACTGTCTTTCACCATCTGGCTCGTGACCTTTGTTGTGTTATTACTGCTCTGTTACTTATAGGCAAACTTCGAGGATGATTTCAAAGAAGCAAGTATTATTGCAACATTTAATGATGATGTTTCAGTATTATATAAAGATGATGATGAGGGTGATGATGATTGGTAATGATTTCTTGAAAATAATAAGGTACATATCTGAATAAGCTGCGCGGTCTAAGAGCTCCTGATGTAAGGAACAACACCACATAGGGAATCTATCATATAATATATAATAGCAGTAAAAAGCATACTTAAAGCATGGCAAGCAGAAGTTACTATTATTTTTGCATAAATCTTCCTCCTTGCTGATTCATGTTACTGATCTACTACCGTTTAGATTTATGCTACGTTCCTTAATCCTTTGCAAGCGGCAGAATAAACATAAGTTTCTTCAGGAAGAACTTTCAGGTTGTTCGTATGCGAATGGTGGTGGATAGTAAAGGAGAAATTTGCAGCAATGAAATTGTGCGAGGCATACCAGCGAAATATACTGCATGGATTACTTGCGAGACACAATGATGATGTCACATTGCACTTTGTTATCGTTATATTATTGCTTGTGGGAATAATAATTAAGTTGATGCTCATTGTGTTTTTGATTATTGCACAAATATACAACGCTTACAGATAATGTAGGCATGTCTAGTTGTGCTCATAATGTGCGCTCCGCCCTGCAAGCCTGCATGCATGAACGAGAGCCCTATAATAGACACAGCAATACAATATAATAGACACAGCAATACAATATATATAATATATATATAATGTATTGCATGTCTATCATCCCTGTCGTCATCCAAAGTCATAAAACAAATGAATCTGGGCATGCAGCTAGCAGCGTGACTAGAGTCTGCTACATGCAACCTGCTGTAGCGCCTTTATCATGCTGTACATGTGTCTAGGCGTACAGCAGAGACCTGCTTGTTAGTTTGCTTTTTAACTTTTTGCAGGTACGATGCAAAGTTTGATCCGAAATTCATGTAATAACGATAAAGCCCAGCTCGTGTCGCATTATTGCGTAGAGCGCTTTATTTGTTCTTACTTATGTTGTTATACAATAATGAAGCCAAACCAATAATTATACAATAGAAGATGTGCACGTACATCCCACACGTTGCTATGCATGGTCATTTATTATAGTCTTATTGTTCGCTGCTCCCTAGTAGTCATCTGCCACTAGCTGTAATGCATGTCTTTTACATCACTAGCTATGGTGATTCTAAGGCGGTTGCGTGTGCGGTGTGCATGCTAGCATGGATGATGGGATATTGGCTGCGGAGATAAGTAGCCTTAGCGAAGAGCGGATATAGAGGGATAGCAGGACAATAATGGTGCATGGATATTGCACCATGCAAGCAATGTTCTAATTATGAGTGCTGCAATCGTTTGCTTTAATGATGTAGGACTGTGTGCTGACACCAACCATTGCCACACGCATCACATAATCACCCTCATCACAAGCACAATGCTGGGCAAATAAACACAGTAATTTAAAGATAAAGAAATCCAACACTGGCTTCACAAGTATCAGGCACATCGTACTATTTGACGACAACAAGTCAGATATGCAACACAGCAGCATCATCGATGTTGGAACTAATGATCAAGAGAGAAGAATCTTCCAGAGGAAGTATGTTTGACTCAGAGGTTAATTAATGGTTGCGTGCACCCTACCTACCAGACACTAACTGCTGCTACTGAAGCTTCTACAGCTGTGTTGCTGCTAGAATTGTTTTTGAAGGTCAGGTGTCCTTCTCCTACCCAAGGACGTCACATTTTTTTTTAAAAAATGAGAAATTGAAAATATATTAATGGTGTCCGCAAATAGACTTGGACCCATTTCCTGCAATGAGTGCCTCGACTGAAGTCAAGGTCATCAAGATCGTCGATGCACCGATTAGAATTGCGATTATGAAGATTAGAATACTCTTCCGACGAAGTTTCTCCAAGACCCTGATTGATGGTGGTGATAATAATAAGGATGATGATAATGCTTATTATCATGATTGTCATTGTTCTTACCAGTTCATCACGATTTGTCCCATAAAAGTACCAATGAATCCAATCATAAATAGAGGACCGCCTATTTGCAGTAAGAGGATTGCTATCATTATCACGATTGTGATGACGACTACGACGATGATGATGATGGTGGTGGTGGTGGTTGAGGTATCAGTAGAGATTGAAGAACCATTCACGAAGAGAGAGAAGAATAACCATAATTTTTATATATATGAGAGTAGGTGCTATATGCAGAGTCATGGTAGTTGGTATGTTGATCATCCTCATCATTGTTAGTACCGTAGTCTGGACGAAGCATACCGAAAACAAGGTATGACACCGAGGCAGCTCTGGTAGAAGTAATATTAGAGAATAAGAAGACAAACAAATAATGGATGATGCCTAATGGTGATCAATGTGTAGATAGTAGGGGACCATCATCACAACATCGTTGGCATTCTTACCCAGATGTGTAGAATATCATCATTGAGGAAGTTGCAGCAGAAACCTGATTGTTAGTCAGTCGCATGTAAATAATGTTGTTCTTCGATTTGTAGACAGAGAATAGGATGAGATGTTATACAGTGTGATAGCAATGTAGCAGTAGTAGCAGTGGTGGTGGTGGTAGTGGTAGAAGTGGTAGTAATCGTGATATTAGTACGCAACATCATCATCATCATCATCATCATCATCATCTAAATGTTTATTCCGTGCTGCTACTAGTATGAGTAGTAGCTACCTCAGGAAGGACGTTCATTTCCAACATGAGGGGTCCTGTAGTATGGCGGTCATTACAACAATATAATCAAAATTAGATACGACGTCATCACAAACAACCACTGTCATTGAAAATACCATAATTCGTGACCGTAGTTTACTCATGATTTTCCTTCAAAATTTTCTTCTTTTCTTTTTTCTTTCTTGGTGGTTTTATACTTATTTCTAAGTCTTAGTATCTAGCTACTGACACACAGTGATCGTCATCATCATCTTCGAGAACAAAAAACACCTTTAACAATTCCTCCGCCTATTCCGAACATCCCCTTTAATGCATCGTAACAACGATCGAACGGTCAGAGGAAGAGTAAACAATTGAATGTGAAATAATATCCATTGAGAAGTGGTAGTAGTAGTAGTAGTAGTAGTAGTAGTAGAGTAGCAGAGTAGTAGTAGCAGCAGGTTTGTTAGCACCATATGACTAATATTAGTTGTCAGTTTATTCTTACAGCGAAGAGGCCAGCAAAAGCACAGATTCCTGGGTATACGACAGTAGCCTGGAAATAGCAGCGGAGACCAGGCAGCAGGTGATAATAAGAACATAATTTATGATGATGATCATGATGATGATGATGATGAAGATGATGGTGATAGGAAATGACCAGAACACCAGAATTAGGATCGTGTTTGTAGAAACATCAGTAGGAAAAGTTGGACAACTCTATCATCGTTATCATCATCATCATCATTGCTTGGCAAACATCAAACAGTGCCAACCTTTTCATTCCATCTTACGTCGCCTTGTGCGTATACATATCTGCAATAGTATTTAGTGATGATTATGACGATAAAAGAAGGAAATTGGCAGACTTGTGCTATTAGCGTCATATTGATATCTACGACGTTATCATAATGACGTAATAAATCTCCTTAAGTTAGCATTCGTATCATCATCATCATCATCCATCATCATCATCATCATCATGCATATTGTTCTGATATTATATATATCGTACGTAGTAGTAGTTGTATTATTATTATTATTATTATTAGTAGTAGTAGTAGTACCCAATTTCTTCCTTTTTGTGATATTCTTTTATGAGCTGGGATCGGACAACGATAAAAGCAAGCATCACCTACGACACAACACAACAACAGAATTATATCTTCTGTTTGCGAAAATTAACATATTATTACGATGATGATCGTCTTACCACGGGAATAGTAGCAAGAGTCATGCACCAGTATTCAACGGATCCTGCATTGTTACAATCAATGAATGAAGATGAATTATTTTATAATAAAAGAGAAGAGAGGGGGGGGGGGGGGATGATAACCCGTACTTTAATTTCTATGAGGAGAATATATACATTACAGTATTTGCAGTCACCGATTGTAAGACGATGTTCAAAGCATCTACATGCTACTACTCTTTACAACACAATCTCTCATCATCATCTAACACTACCACATGTAACGTGGAGAGGCTGGAACCCAGAGCCTCCTGATGATGATTGTTTGGTGACGATTATCAATGATGATGATGATGACAATGATGATGACGAAGAAGAAGATTATCAACGATAACCTCAAGATGCTACAAAGCCATTATAACTTGAACATCGATATAACTACTACTAGAACTATCCACCAATATGTGAGCTATGCACACACACACACACACACACACACACACACATATATATATATATATATATATATATATACTACCTTTCAGAAGTGTGAGCACAACGATAACTGCGAAGACAGAACTTATTCCTAAAATGTGTGTGTAATAATAAAAGTACCATGTTTGTCTTAGGTTGTTGTTTAAATACCGCGTTAATAGCACCATGGCTCATCGTAAATATTGGCAAACAACTGCCACTTGCAATAGCTGTCTTATCATACGAAGCAGCTGCTGAGAAGTCATCTACCACCTGCGACTTTTTCCCAAGGAAGCATACGCTGCTCGCTCTTGACCACTTTCTCAAGCTGTAGTTATAGAATTGCAGTATATAAATAAATGTATCAATAAACGACAGCAGCACATCGATCACGCAAAGGGATATTGTCTGTGATATTGTTAAAGAAAGTAGCTTACAGTAGTAGCATATTTTTCAAAATAGCTTATAGAAGCATCATATATAATACATCGTGACACGGATGGCAAATAAACAAGCCACGTGTACATTCTTTCTCTATTTTATGGTAGTAGAAGTTTGCTAAGATCTTCCTACTTACAGTGTCATCGATATCGTCTTCTGGTGGAAAAAGGCCTGGAAGAAGCGGAGTAGCAAACATTGAGAAAAATTTATAGAATGAATATATCCGATTACTATCAATATATGTATATGTATATTCTATAGTGTAAGTAGCACCTTCATCCTTTTGATCCTCCTCAAGATGAGAATATCTAAAAACATATGTTACAGCTTTAGTTTTTCAAGTTAACTCAATCAAATATTAAGGTGCATACATCTAAATTACGGTCTGCTGGTAAGAATGGTGATTTTTGTAAGCATATTATCCAATGGGTTCTATCACTTATTTTTGTTCTTTCAAATAGAAAATATCCATTTCTATTGACATTCAAAAAATATGTAGTAGTATGTGTAGCATATGTAATATTTATGTTCTTCATGATATGAACAAATTCTGACTCGACTGTGTCTTTCATTCCTTGTTCCATTTCAGGTGCTAGTTTGCTTTCATTTTCCTGATGAACCAAACCAGAAAAAGACAGACAAAAAGAGGATAGAAATTGCCAAAATGGAATGTATTGAGATAAAAAATTTTGGGCCCAGCGGCGGATGAGCATACTGAGTAGTAAAACTTATGACGATTAGCCCCTCTATCGTATATATCTCTCTCTTTCTTCATCATCTTTATCATCAAATATAAAAAACCACCATACCTTTTTGTACATTCTCACACCTTTTCGGGTGAGACGATAAGTCGTAACAGTGAGGACAAGAGCTAAGCAGCTAGATGTCAACCATCCTGGGGAGACTTTGTTAACAAAAGAACCAAGGAGGGCTCCTGGAGAGAGATGGTCATTTATTACTTTTAATTACGATGATGATAATGATGATGATAACGATGATGACGGTGTATTATTTCCTGATTATTATCTTTCATGATCTACAGTTGTTAGTACCGAGAATAGTCATTGGTTCCATAACCAGAATCAAGTTCCAGTCTATCAAAGGCCTTTCGACTAAAGGGTGCTGAATCATATTGAGGGAGGAGGGAGGAAGATTAAATACATTGTTCAAATTAAGGGACAGCAGCAGGTACAAACTACATAGTAGTCGACCATGATCTTAGCAGCACCGTTCAATCTTACTGCGCTACTTGTGTGGAAGGAAAACATTGTTTTCAGGAAAGCAGAAACATCATAACTCTGTGATAGCATAGCAGCCCATCTAAATATCTCTAATATGTCATATAAGAAGCATTTATTCTTATTTCTCTATCTCAGGCTAATAAACGACGACACCTTTCTCCTAATGTTGATAATAGCATTGGCTATAGACCCTCCAAAGATGGTGATATTTGAAAGAGGTATTGCGTATCTGATTGGACAACAAACATGTGAGGGACATAATGAAGACTAAATGACGTCGTAGTAATGTTGTTCATCATACAATTTTTTGAAAACATCAAAACTGATGAGTCATATCGAAACGATAGTCTCTTGAAAATAGTAAACGATATGATAATAATCGACATAATCATATCTGTTATTACTGGGGTTGAAAAGCCAGAGACAAAGTGAATAGAGGCACCAATATACCTATGAATTATATATTTTATTAGAGGCGAAGATGCAGTTACGTTAGGGAAGTAACGAAACAAAATTTAATCAAGCAATTCTATCTCATCAAAGAAAATGTTTGCTCGTAAAGATGCTCATTAGTTGAATGCCAACCAATTAATTTTTCTATTGTCCAAAATTTATTTGATGAACTTACCTCCACCACCAATTCCGACTCCAGATGCAACGAATACAGCTGTATGTGTGCCATAAACGACGAGGAGGAAAATTATGTTGATATTCAATTGATCTAGATGGCAAACTCATGAGTTCAGATAGTCGTAGGAGAATTAAGACAAAACCTAAAAATGTCAGGGCGAAGGCTGTGTAGTCCATTGGGCTCATTGGAAACAAATCTTTGTGCATGCTTTCGCTCATATGCTCGGCCCCGAAAGTATGAATGTTTTGTAGAAGATAGGAGAAATGATCCATCATCATTGAATGGACGTCAGACATTAGTAGCAGTTCCTTCCAAGCCTACTACGAAAATAATGTGTTACTATCATTGAGCATTTTAGAAACATTATCTAATTCACTGATCCCCTTCCCCCTCCCTCCACGGCCAACCTCAACACGTTCCGATTTATTCCAGAACTTTTCAGTTTGCCGCAGTTGAATTCTCCAAGAAAAAAATACGCAATTGAAAGGTTGCGACAAGAATATATGACTCAAATTGCGAAAAATATAGGGGAAAATTGAAACGTTAATATACGAAAAGATATACGAATATGGTTTGTGTTGCTGACGGTGAAAGCACAACCGGTTCATTAAGTACAAAATTGCCCTCGTTATTGAGGAATCAATGCCCTCACTATGAGGAACCCTCGGTGCACTCAGTGCACTCTCGATTGTACGAGGAGTGTGCCTGATGGTCAAACCCATCATCACCACATATCGAGCGACAAATAAAACTGTCTGAAGTATATGATAAATGGCCTAGAAACCAACTTTAAGAAAATACATAGTATTACACAAGAGCGACTTCATCGAAGTGTTGTCGCTCCTAATAACGTGATAGAATTAGAACGTTTGAGCAGTCCTGATCCTAGAACCAAGGAGTAGAGTTTCTCCCCCCCCAACGAATTGGCCCTGAGTGTTCGTGCAACCTTCAACAAATTACTTCTTCTGTGGCTTATTTCATTTCGTAAAGGAGGTCCAGGGCGTGTAACTCTCAAACAGGAGGCACCTAAGTAAAGGCACCTTGAATAACTCGCTCCTCCTCCTCCTAACGATGTGATTGGCGGTTATTACCATTAGCTTGTGATTGGCGGTCACTACCAATTAACTTCTGAAAAATAATGTATTATAATGCAGAAATGTTCGCCTATCTGAGTAAGAAGATTGCTATTCCGCACAAGATTAAACTACATTCAGTATCGTGGAACACTGATCAAGGGTAGATAACCATTCTAGATAGGAGGAATAAAGAAAGAATCAGGGGATAACTTAAACATTGGAGAAGTAGAAGAGATGACTCTCCAAATGCACCTGTGCTCAGATGGATTGCGTGCGGTGGTGAGAAGGGGCTACTTAAAGTACTGAAGTTAGATTCTAAAGCGAGCGGAGGCAGGTATGGGAGAAGAAAAGGACTGACAGTCTCGTACTTGAACTACTTCTTATCTGCATAATGATCACATTGTAGCGCATAAAAATTTTATGTGTCTACATGTTGATTCTTGATAATGAATACAATATTTTTTTGGGGGGTCAACTATTAATGTATAATATATTATATATCAAGTTGACTTTCTTCTTATAATAATAAAAAAATCTGCATGTAGTAACCTGAGCATGAACCAGACTCTAGACGGACACAAAGGTGCCATCAATGATCAGCTTTACACTTTATTATCAAAACATTTTTTTCCGAATAATGATATTTTACACCATCAAACATCACTAATAGGGTTATGCGTTTGAGGGATGATGCTATCTATCCTGCAGCTCGCACACACATAATACACTAAAGCACATCATGATGATGACGCTGCTGCTGCTGCTGCTGCTGCTGCTGCTGCTGATATCAAAAAGGGAAGAATGCATACGCACAATAACTCCTGAAATCACTGATGCACTGCAGATATACGGAATATGATAATATTTTGTGTTCCTTATTGGATGGATGTTGTTGTCGGTATTATTATCAGGTGCTGTGTGTGTGATCACATGGAACTCGGTACAAGAAAAACTGACCACTTCAGATGAAGAAGGACTCATTATCGTCTGGTGAGGCACATACAACACCATCTATTCATAATCGAGCATTCGATGTAGAATGTTGCTGTAGACTCCACCATCACCATCATCATCATCATCATCATCATCATCATCATTCATTGCATGATTCATCTTCAATCAAGGATGTTGTCGGACGGAAAGTGGTTTGAAGAAATGATAAATAACAGAAACAAATCTGTTGTTCGCGATATGAAGGTATTACTATTATCACGTTTATTGTTGTTATTAGTAGTAGTAGTAGTAGGAGGAGCCTTCATTTTGTCTTGTTTGATGCTTTTCTTTTCCTTGTGACTTAGTGTTACGATATGATGTGTACTATCAATAGTGGACAGCTAATGGCCAAAAGATTTGCATCGTGTACGAGGATGGTGCAGTTATAGTAAGAAGAACAACCCACAAAAAATAGCTATGATGATGATGATGATGATAATGATGATGATAATGATGGCAACAGCTTGTGAGATTAGTCAAGTGTATTTATCCTCATGATCATCATCACCATCATTATGATGTGATTCTTCTGAATGGTGTTTGTACACGATGTCGTCAGGTGGGTTCTGTTGATGGAAATAGGCTATGGGGGAAGGATTTGGACCTGCAGCTCTCCAATGTGGAGTGGTAGTAGTACAAGTATTTGTTTAGCAATGTCTGATTGATAAGGGAAAACAATGATGGTGATGATGACCCCTTAGGAGATCTTCTTCTTCTTCTTCTTCTTCTTCTTCTTCTTCCACAGTTCTTAACCTTTCACGTTGGATAAAATAACGGTTTTTGAGCATTGATGTTGTAAACAATAAGTAAACAATAACTCTCTCTCTCTCTCTCTCTCTCTCTCTCTCTCTCTTTCTCTCTCTCTCTCTCTCTAACTCTCACATGCATAATGATCAAATTCAATCCAAGGTCTCCGGATGCGCGCCATATTCTCTTTGCAACTACCGACTCGGTCAATTTTACATAATATATATATATATATATATATATATATTGATTTTCCCTTCCTCTCTCTCTCTCTCTCTCTCTCTCTCTCTCTCTCTTTCTCTCTCTCTTTCTCTCTCTCTTTCTGTGTGTGTGTGTGTGGGTAGAGGTGGGGATGTGTGCGCATTTCAATGATTCAACTGTATGTTTGATCCCCTCATATTACTAATGTACTACGTTGATTTGTAGGAAGTTTATCTTTACGATAGTCAAGGAAACAGAATCTCGAAGGTAATTGCGCCATCATCATACAAAACGAGAGAGAGCAGATGAAATATCAGCAGAAGTCTATAGGAATAGAAATCAATAAGGTTCTAGTGGCTAAACACCACTATTACCACCACCACCATACATAGCATTGTGATAACCATCATCATTGATCATTGATCACCCATTTGACACCATCATCATCATCAACAACAACAACAACAGGTTTCTCTTATTGCCGGTCAAACGGCCGGACATTCACCGCTTGTTGGGATGGACTGGTATCCTGGCAGAAAGGTAGTCGCACTATCTGTTTACAACAACACCAACTATGTTGTTGCTGCTACTGCTGTCGTCATCCAACCAATACATACATATATAGCTTCTCTATCATTAAAACTACTCAACTTGTTAGTCATAATATAGTCCTTCAGACATATTACACATAACCACTGACACCTATCTTATTTGATTTAGCTACAAGGAAAGAACTCCCTACAGGTAGAAACGATCAAAGCCATATAGTAGTGTGATTTATTTGTTCTTCTCTCTAATACCCTAATCATAGGTACCACTAACTCTATACTACTGCTACTACTACTTCTACCACACACTTTTACGATAGATCCCGTCGTTGGCTGTTGGATTTAGAAATGGAAAGATCCAAATCATGAAGGAAGTTGGGTACGGAAGACAACAACATATAATCATATGATGATCTTCATGATTGCACAACACGGAAGACAACAACAAATAATCATATGATGATCTTCATGATTGCCCAACCCCCGATGAAGCAGTAAACAGCAGCAGTTAAGATACTCTAGCCTAGAAACATACTGTAATTTATTGTTGTTGTTGTTTGTTGTGTTGGAAACAATAGCGTAATATATAAAAACTGGCATGATGATGTGACACATTATATACAGGGACATGTCCCCGGTGTTGATTGATACTGGAATGGAAACAACAACGTCTATGAAATGGGACACGAATGGGATAGGTATCATTATTATCATTATAATTATCAACCTGTTAAGTAGTATAAGTATTATTAGTACTAAGGAGATGTGGTAGATGTTGTGAGGTGATGATGATGATGATACACCATGTATTAATCGATGTGCTAATCTACATATGTCTAGTGCTTGCTATCTCTGGAAGCAAAGAAATCAAAGGATCCAACGGAGAACAAAAGGTAGTAGCAGTAGCAGCAGCAGCAGTAGTAGTAGTAGTAGTATATCACCAGCAGTTGTCTTTTGCTCATCATCAATCAATAGCTATGTTGATCGGGTTGTTGCTTTATCGTAAATTTGCTGTGGTAAATAATTTAGAAGCAGCAGATGATTCAGTTCTATTCACCATTTGGCAAACATCTTCGGACACTCAAGGTAGTCTTCGTTGTTGTTGTTGTTGTCATCATGCGACGACGAAGGGGGAGAGAGAGAGAGAGAGAGAGAGAGAGAGAGAATGTAGATGAACAAAGAAGAACATGTCATGTTGTTGGTGTTCTTGTGATCAATACATGGAAATAATAACACCTAAGATTCCTGGGTCAAGCATTGCTGCAATTACATGGGAACGTGATTCACTTCGGTAATAATGATTGGATTGGTTTTGTAGTGCTATAATAACAACAACGTGGATTGGTTAGTAGTTCTAGAATAATAACAACATGAATTGACACCTTTGCTAAGCTACTACTCATCATGTTCTTACATGACGACGTCAACAAGAAGTTATAAACTGAATACATGATGATAATGATTGTGACTTATTATTATCATAATTATTTATTACTTTCCTACACTACGTGTGATTACCATTCTTATTATGATCATTCTTATTATTCCCTTAGGCTTGCTATTGCAATGGAGTCGTACATATATTTTGCAAACATTCGTCCCGATTACAAATGGGGGTACGTACTAGATGATAATAATGGTGCTGATCATACACCAATAACTTATCATGTATTGTAAAGCAGCGCACTTGAGGGATATATGAAATATGAATGTTCGAATTGAATTTTAGTATCTTATATGTATGTTTATTATCTTAGCTAATTAACATGCTACTATCATCTTATGAGAGACCTCCCTCCCTCCCTCCCTCCCTCACCCCCCCCTCCTCCTCCTCCTCCTCCTCCTCCTCCTCCTCCTCTTCTCGCCTCTAGATACTTCAACAACACGTTGGTATATTCATTCAAGAAGCCGGACAGGGTGTGTATTATGCGCTCTATAGCTGCTGCTGCTGCTTATTATGTAGCTGAATAATGAACACCCATCATCATCATCAAGCCTTTTTACATGGGACATTGCTTAATATTTATAATTTCACAATTCTATACATCAGTAGCACTCCTCCTCACTTTTCTATAATTTATGCTACTTAAGTTGATGGTATGGTTTATTATGGTGACGGTTGTATCGAAAGCATAATTTATTTATCTGCTGTGCTGCATCTTGCGACAGACGGAGCACTGTGTATCCTTTTGGGATCCTAAAACTAAGGAGAGGCATATTAAATATGTCAGGAAGGTACTTTTATTCACTTGCTTACGTACAGATATGGGTGGATATGCATGTGAATGAAAAGGAGAAAGAAAGAGAAAGAGAGAGAATTAGGAATTGAACTATATTTCATTTTAACTTATTAATTTACCGAACTTATCATCCTCTTTAGTGCCAACCCCCTTCCTCCTCTCCAATATGACTTTATTCTATTTGAATGACTTCTTAGCTTGTTACCATTGATGCTGGGGGACAGCACTGCGTCTTTTGCACGAAGACAGATGATTCCTTTGATCAGTAATAATAATGCTGCAACCAACCACAACTACCTCGTCCACACGTCGTCGTCACTTGCACCCTTTGATGTTGTTTGTCTAAACCGATGTGTTTTTAGTCGTTGGCGTCTTCTTCTTCATCGTTATTAATCATCATCAATTTAGGTATATTTTGATTCTTTGCAACGCTATCGGTTCTCCTGCGGATTCAAAGTCAGTCAGTAGCCAAAATGATGATTTTAGAGTAGGAATGCCAATCTTCCTCTTCCTTATTATCTTCGCGGTGAGTGATGGTGACGACGACGATGATGAACAACATGTTCTTCAAGCTAGGCTTTTCAGTAGTACACGCATGTTGTCTTTCTCTTCCATCTCCCTGTAATCAATGAATCAATCCGTTGTTGGTTGTTAATTGCACTAGGTATATAACAGTCCAGCCACTGTTTACTGCGATGACGTCACAACACGTCATCATCGCATCAGAGTCAATGGTGTATGTATGGCAGTACCGCACCGCAACATCAAGGTACTACCTACTACTACTACTAGTAGTAGTAGTTTGAATGAAGAAGTAAAATAGAACAAAAAGGCACGAGAAAGAAGAGGGTAAGAGAAAGAAAGAGGAATGCCGTCTCACAGTATCATTGTTCGATGTCAAGATCATTGTCATCATCGTCGTCGTCAGCATCAATATATGCTAAATCTATGTTTCTTCTTCTTCTTCTTCTGCTGCTTCTTCTTCTTATTCTTCTTCCCAGGTTGACATCGATAAATGGGGCCAGTAATAAATCGGGGAGTGACCGGGAACTTCTTTGGTTTATTGATCAAGCGCCGTCCATCAAAGCCAGCAAACAGTAAGTAGATCTGTAGAATAATAGTATTAGTAGTAAGTGTAGCAGCATGAAAGGAGACGTTAATAATAATGATAATAACAATGATAACTGCCACTCCTCTTAACATCATTTGCAGCATGTATCATAAGTTTCCTCTCCATTTCTCTCTCTCTCTCTCTCGCTCTCTCTTTCTGTAGGTATCTGGATCAAAATGAGTACGATAGCAGCAATGCCAAGTATCCGGTATAATTTTAGTAGTAGTAGTAGTAGTAGTAGTAGTAGTAGTAGTAACACGCACTTTACATTGATTATATTGCTGCTACTACGAACGGCACATACTGATTGTTGTCGCTTTCTTCACTAGCAGCGTCTTATTAGCAGCACATTCCTTTTGTTGATTCGTTCGATGCTCTACTTTAGGTGACAAATGACCCCATCTGCTGTTTGTGTGCCTCAACGGATACGCTCATGGTACTACTACAACTAACTACCACTAATACAACAAAAACAAATCCACGAGTTTGATTATAAGTGCAGCATTAGCAACAGAAGAAAAGGAAGAAGAGATCATTCGTGGTTACTCCTTTACACACACACACACACACACACAGAGAGAGAGAGAGAGAGAGAGAGAGAGAGAGAGGGAGGGAGGGAGAGAGCTGATTTTCCTCTATTCGTCTGTGTTTGTTTGGTTTAGGTCGGAAGGCAAAGCGGGATAGTGATGCGCTTTTCTTTGCCTCATGTTCAGGTATTGTTAGTTAGCAGGATAAAATACAATGCGTTGTACTTTGTACTTAAGCATCATCATGTCATCATCATCATCATCATCATCATCATCATCATCGACGTCGTAGTCACTTGTCATCAATCTTTACCCTATTTTAAAGGAACATCCAATGATAAGAAGAAACATTGATTGTTGTTTTATATCAATAGCCACATGTGTCATCTTCTTCTCATATTCTTCGGTTGGCATCTGATGTTTGGTTTTATGTTATTTTCCTAAAGATGATAGACCGCTACAATGTGAAATGCAGGCCAAACTACATCCATCTCAACTGTAGTAGCACGCTAATTGACAGCCTAAAATTCCAACTTGCAATGTTTTGTAATTCATAAATTAGCTTCCAGCGAAGTACTCATTGCCATTACATTGTATGTAACTGAAACATCAGGCAATAGCACCAAATTAAGCGTTATTGAGATCAACGGTTTCCTCACTATCTTCGACATCAACGTACTACTACTAGTAGATGTACCAAGGACCACAGCACACAACACACATATTATCTACCCACATTATTTGTGCGAAGAAATTAACAAGGAAAACAGCCTTGTAAAGCTTATATTTATTTTAACGAGGTGCATACATATGATGTATCTCATTTTGAAACAACATCCATTCTTTACTAGCATTTGGGTTGTTGTTGTTGTTGTCGTTGTATGGGCCTGTGCAGATTCACTTCTGAAGAATGATGACGATGATGATGGTTATGATGATGACACCACATAATGCTCTTTAGACAGCGACACAGCGGCAAATACATGCAATAATACCACAAATCAAACATAATTATACAGCAAGAAGGAGACGACACTGCCGTTGCTCTTCCGGTTCATCGAAAAGACTGCTGGAACTTTGTACCACCGCTCACACACTCACTCACTCACTCACTCACATTATGTATTAACATCTTTTCTACTACCATCGCGCGATGCACTAGTTCTCTTATCATACAACTATATTTTACTTCTTCTATCTACAAATTATGATCAATATTGACATCGAGTAAAAAGGCTGGTTTGTGGCTGTCGTGATTATTACCTGTGATGTAGTTTATATATGTTGATTTGTGGCTTATTATCATTAGATGTGGTCAAGCGATAACCCAGATTTGTTCGCTTGTATGGAGAAGTCACGAATGTATGTCTTCCGTAAGGTAAATGAACTCATCACCAGCAGCAGCACAAACAAGCCAAACACATAATAACGTGTTTCATACATGCCACCTGTATTCAAATTAGGTTTTGTTACTACTTCTCCAGATATATTTACTATTTGTCATCATCATCATCATCATCATCATCATCATCATCATGATCTGGATAATAATAACACAGAACCATCCCGAAGAACCGGTGGCTAGTAGTAGTTATCTGTGTGAATTCAAGGACCTGTGCATTACGGCTGTACAGCTTGACGATATCATGAATGAGCCAGAGGTGCTGTTTGAGTTGGATAATGATGTTTAAAATCAACGAAGACATTATGACTGACCGAGCACGTAAAACTACTACCTATGCAGACTTACTTGCTGGACTATCCCGATGACTGTGTGGTAATAATTCACACGTAGTAGTCGTAGATTTGGGCAATTAGAGAGTAGGCGTGTGAGAAATTCAGATAAGATCAATAATTTAAAAAGAGAGAGAGACCTACTCAACTCAGTAGTAGTAGTAGTAGTAGTAGTAGTAGTAGTAATGGCTTGTTATAATCACACCACACACACTCACACCCACACTCACAAAATATATCTTCCCAGATAAACTTCGAGACGAAATCATTACGAGATACGACAGAACTACTTGCATCCACACCGATGTCCGAGGCATATTCCTTCATTGAAGACAATCCCCATCCTAGATTGTGGAAACTCTTAGCTGAGGTATTACTAACTAATAGCAGCACTAATAATAATAATAATGCTACACTCTTACTACCTTGATCATCATTTTTATTACACCTCAATGCTCGACAACTCTCTAAGTAAGACAGACATTGATAATAACATCATTATCCATAAATCACACAATGATAGAGATTTGTGTGCAATCTTCATCACATTTGCATGCAATTTTGCGTGCATGTATATATATATATATATATATATATATATATATATATATGTGTGTGTGTGTGTGTGTGTGTGTGTGTCTGTGTCTGTGTATGAATTCCAATGCTCAGTGTGCCTTGGAAAAACTCAACTTCTCAGTCGCTGATAAAGCATTTGTCCGGTATGGTGTACGCATGCGTGAATGCATACATGTGTGTGTGTGTGTGTGTGATATGAAGAATTAGCTAATAATAGTTGCAGTTGCTTCACGTAGTTGTGTCATTTATTTGCTTTTTGATATCCTAATTGTTATTTGCCCTCGCATCGTAAACACATGCTGCACTTCTTTCCTGAAAAACGCAAATAAGCGCCAATGGCACAAGCAGCATCACCACAACCACCACTACCACCACTGCAGGTGTAGAGACTACCAAGGCATTCAATTTGTAAAACGACTCAAAATGATGACTAACAAGAAGCAGCAGAAAGCGGAGGTGGAAGCATATTTCCATCGCTTTGCAGAGGTACAACTACTAGTAATAATTAACATGTGAGTTGTAGTAGAGTCAAGTGTTTCTTTGCTATTAAGAATCCCGCTCCTATTTTTTGCTGCTGCCTCTATTCCACCTTTACCCCCCTTTATCTCATCATCACTGTTCTCTCTCTTCTTCCTTTCTTTTTGATCCTGCTCAGGCGGAGAGACTGTACGTTGAGATGGACAAGAAAGAACTCGCAATAGCATTGCGTATGTAGTATATCTACGTCTGATTAAGTTTCTAGAAGAACGACTTGATTCTACACTCTTCTTCAATTCATTTGTACTTTCTGTTTGTTGATATAGAAGTTATCTTCTTGTTCTCCCTCATTTGGTTGTTTGTTATTGTTTTTGGCAATAATATATTAAAGGCATGCGACTTGGAGACTGGTTCAGGGTGGTTCAGCTAGTCAACCACGGCTCTGGTAAATGTGTTTATGTGTGTGTGTGTGTGTGTGTGTGTGTGTGTGTGTTACGGCAACGAAACAAGTAGCAGCACATTAGTCCATCATCATTTATTTTTGCTAACTCTTTCTCTCTCCCACCCAACTAGTTAATGAGATGACAAAGGCGTGGGACAACGACGCTATGATTACAAAAGCCTGGAACAATATCGGTAGTAATAGTAACAACAGTGAGAAGAGGAGAAGAAGGAGGGCAAAACAATCTAAACAGTAGTGAAGAATATATATAGAATACAAGACAAGTAATTAGGGAGAGAAGTATGTATGCAGAGGCAGAAGAAGAAGGCCTCGTGTTCAATGTTTACTCATGCCTATTTATCTTCTTCCTCTTTTTCTTCTTCTGCTTGTCCTTCCTCTAATCGACCACTCAGGGGATTATTATGCCGACAGGCAAAAATGGGATAAGGTACTACTACTACTACTACTCTACTAGTACATATGCTGATTACAATGAAATATGCGTGCTGCTAGCTAGCCACTAGGTGAATAAATACTTGGTGATATTTGACAAAAGAAAAAAAAGAGATAAAGAAGAAGACGCACCACTAAATCAACCCCCTCCCAACCTCCTCTTGACAGGCAAAGCGTTATTTCATGAGAGCAAAGAACTTCGAGAAGGTGACAATCATTATTGCACTATTATTGCAATACTGATGTCAATATAAGCCATCAAAATTGATGATACATGTTACAATCGTAAACAACATGTATTTCATCTATCCTCAGGTTGCAGAGTGCGCGTATGTTGTTGACGATTACAAGACCCTGAAAGAATTGCTTTCGGTCGTTCCTGAAGGTAGTATAATCTATCTATGCAGCTCTATCTTACGTATGATCGGTTGAAAAGAAAGTGTTATGTTTGTTGTTGTTGTTGTTGATGATGATGATGATGATGATGATGCTCACAGGAACACCTTGGTTGAAGAAACTAGGAGAAAAGTTCCAAGGCGTCGGGTAATCAGGAGAAAGGAGCAAAGAATATTTACTTATAGCGTTGTTGTTTGTCGTTGCTGCTGTTGTTGTCGCTACTCGATTTCTTTCGTTATCATAATACTAAGTCTATTAAGAACCGTGCCATTATTCGCTCATCACGTTCCATGATCTATCTACTCCTTTGGTGTTGTTGCTTGCTCTTATTATCATTCATCATCACCAGACTCTGTACAGAAGCCGTCACTGCATACACACGGTCTTAGCACATTCACCATTGCACGCACATAGGAGGCGATCAAACAGCAGTGAAAATAATACCTAATAGTAGTGATGATGGATTAGCAGGAGATGTACTAATATCCTGGTTTATGTTATTTTGCATTCTTTCAAATACATTAATATTCCATGGTAGATGTCATACACCTCTCTCCCTCACTCAATCACAACTTGCAGGCTAGGAGATCCAAAAGCTGCTATAGATTGCTGTGTACTCCTTAACCAGGTATTGTTGCTGCTACTGGCTACTTCTTTTATAATCATCAGCTATTAGTGCTCTATTCTAGTCCATCACTAATAATAATAAGAATCATCATCGTCATCTTCTTCGTGATAATAGTGGGATTTGGGCGTCAAGTTGGCGGAGGAGCATAAGTTCGTGCAGATCCAGGTTGTTTTTCATATTCTAGTATATGGTTTTTCCTATAAATAATAACGGCAATAATAATAGCAGCAATGGCAGCAACCAAACCAACAATATTGTTTGTGATATATCAGGGGCTGTTAAGCAAGTATGCGACTCATCTGCTCCAGAAGAATCAAGTGCTGTTTATTCATACACACACACACACACACACACACACACACATCATATCAATACGGAAGTTAATGCTGGTAGTTTCTCTATCATATATATATATATATATATATATATATATATACAGTGTGTGTGTGTGTGTGTGTGTGTGTGCATTGCACTTTAGTAGGCAGTAGTCGTCATTATGTAACAACTTTAGCTAAGTGAAGCTTGTTGTTCTCTTTTTCTGTCTTTTCACCAGATCTTTGAAGCCATAGAGCTTTACCAGAAGGTAGATTTGTAGTAGTGATGTGTGTAAATTTGTAGCTAGTAACCGTGTGTTTCCTCATTGTTATAAGTAATAGTAGCAGCATTAGTAAGAGGGGTTCGTAGCATATCAGAACATAAGATAATATACAAGCACAAAAGTAGTGGCAGTAGTAGTAGTAGTAGTAGGAGGAGGAGGAGGAGGAGGAGGAGGAGGGGTAGTAGGATGGGTGCAATGATTCCATAGTTTGTTGTTAGGCTCCCCTCACTACCAGTCTCTGTCAAATAATAGCGACGAATCAATCAATATATCCTCTTGCCTCTTCTTCTTCTTCTTCTTCTTCTTCTTCTTCCTTCTGCACACTTACTTCTTTGCCCATTTCAGGCTGGAAAATTCACCGAAAGTGCTCGATTATTGGCTGGTCTCGGAAAGCAAGCTCTCAAGAATAAGGTCGTTTGTAGTAGTAGTAGCAGTAGTAGTAGTAGTAGTAGTAGTAGTAGTAGCACCATAGTCATCATCATTGTGTTAACAATCATGATAATAATGATAATAATAATAATAATGATAATAATAATAACAATAATAGGGATGATACTACAATCTTGTCCGTATTCGATTGATGAATCATCATCATCATCATCCTGATCATTCTCCATATATCTACCTGCTTTGTTTAGGTTCATTATTTGAGGGCAAAACAACTATACGTGTTGGCAGCACTGGATGTTGAGAAGTATAAGGTATGAAAGAATAATAATAATTTTGACGACGAAGAAACGACAACAACACAACACACATCGTAATGATGGATGGATGAATGGATGAGTAATTAACTGCTGCAGGAACGTAAGTTCAACTCAAAAAACACTGTTGGCAAAGATAGTCGTCAGGTACTACTACTACTACTACTACTACTACTACTATTACTACTATTACTACTACGAAACAACGATAAATAACGATAAAAAACAGAGGACAATTGACAGTAGCAGAGTTGATAGGGATTAGTGCCAGCATCATCTTAAATTAGACCAACGAGGAAAGCGTGCAACAACTACTGCATGATGTAGCTTGATGATGTATTCAAATCAACTCTTGAGTTTTATTGGTGATGATAATGTGTTAAACGATGATATTGTACTCAATAGACGGCAGCAATGACATTACAATCACTTATGGAAGCGGACAGGGACATTGGTAATAGTACTCTATCTTTCTCTCTCCACGACTATGTTGGAGAGTT
The DNA here is from genome assembly GCA_000320545.1 of Bigelowiella natans CCMP2755. Classification (NCBI taxonomy): domain Eukaryota; phylum Cercozoa; class Chlorarachniophyceae; genus Bigelowiella; species Bigelowiella natans. The sequence goes on along the minus strand of ADNK01002688.1, from coordinate 23,132 downwards.
TATTATTATCACATATACTTACTCCTACTTCAAGACATGAAAGGACTTAACACACGCTTTGCGTATTGAATGACCTCGATGATGATGATCAAATAGGAAGCGATTCGAACCTCGAAGATCCTTGGCACGGAGCTCTAGGATTACATTTGTAAGTTACTTTCAGCAGTTAGTTGTTGTCATCTTAACAATAATAACAATCATGATGATAATAATAATAATAATAATGGGAATGTCATGGACGCGCAGTGAACGTTGACACGTTTGTGGTTTGCTTCCAATATGTATTCTTTTCCACAGTAATTGTATGGAATGACTCGATGTGACATATATATATAATATTTATATATATATATATATATATATATATATATATTTGTATCAATATATGTCTTTTGACATCATAATTGGTTTGACAAAACTATGTTTTTCTATTTGTTCTTCTTGTTGTTATTATTATTTCTTCCAGATACCTTTTGGCCCAACGACAGCTCTACACAGGTAGTAAAAACCTACTGCTACTGCTACTAATGACAACAACAATAATAATAATAATAATAATACCTATTACATGGCTAATGCTTGCAAATCATTTATTAGTGACAAATTCATACAACTTATTTCGAGTTTACCAAGCGTGTATGTGTGTGTGTGTGTGTGTGTGTGTGTGTGTGTTTTGTGTCTTCAAGTGTAACCTTTGCACAGATTATTTCCTCAAATCTTAGGGATATTTGTCCATTCGTTAAACTCAATCCCTCACTTATTATTCCCAATACCAGGCCAACACTCAAATGCAATGCACACAGCTCTTCAACTCGTTCGTTACGAGGTGTTATTCCTAGCCTAACACCAACATTTTTATTATTCTTCGTGTCAAAGCCTGACCATCAATTATGAATAATAAATGTTTTCCTTCTGCAATATTCCTTTTCATTTTCAACATCTCTTCATCTTCTTCTTCTTCTTCTCTTCTTCTTCTTCTTCGCTTTCTTCTGTATAAACTTTGTTTCTTCTTCTTCTTCTACATTTAAGGACGTTTTGGATCCTAAAGATATTTACTCTCTCATAGCCCTTGCATCATTCTCAAATCGGTGAGTAGTAGCCGAGGATGATGATTCCACAGTTACTAGACCATAATATTCAATAATAATAATAATATGCGTATTTGACATATGCATGGTGTGTGTGTGTGTGTGTGTGTGTGTGTGTGTGTCCTTCATTGGGATGGTGGTACTGCTCTAGGTTCTTTGGGCAATGCTCTCGAGCATTTATCCGTTTAGAGTCGTTGGATTCATTCACTGAGGAAGACAGGGAAAAGTATAAGGATCTTGGTACTGATAGATACACATATCAATCGATCATTTTTAGATGTGATGAGTACCTGGTTAGGCGCTGTAGGTAGGTAATAATGGTATTTTTCATAATCCAACGTCGTTTTGCAGCTATGTCGATATTCGTTAAAAATCCACCAAAAGACCCGCCTACAAGGGATACAGCGTAAGCAACAAACACACACATAATATATATATATATATATATATATATATATATATATATAACTACTAAGCCAGTCAACAATATTATATTGTAAGTAAAAAAAGAAGAGAATAAGAAACAAATGGAGAAATTATGATGATTTTCACCTCTATTATATGTTAGTTTGTGTCTATCGTCATCATACTAAAGAATGAATGAATGAATGATCGTCAGGTGTCCTATCTGCGCCAGCCCTTGCAATCCTTGGGATCAGCAGTGTCCCCATTGCAACGCATCCATTCCTGTGCGTAATAATTCGAATAATAATAATAATAATAATAATAATAAATAATAAGGAGGAGGAGAAGGAGGAGGAGGAGGAACAAAGAAGAGGAGGAGGAAGAAGAAGAGAAAATAAGATGACGGAAAGCTGTGTAGAATAAACGACAACAACAGTATACCATCTAGCTGCCGTTTTTTCATTAGAAGTTCATTCGAAATGGAAAAGAGAAAAATATTTGTTTGCCTTCTACTTACTGTATTTTTATCATCATCATCATCATCATCATTATCATCATTTGTTTAGGTATGTATAGTCTCAGGACGTGCAATATTCACGCAAAACCACTTCACATGTGGAAGGTTTGGCCTACTTCAAAACCGTCATATTTTTGAAGAAGAAGCAGCAGCACGTTTAATCACAGTAGATAGATACTTGCGTATTTCTTCTTTAATTGAAAATACCAATTTTCGTATTTTAATTATCCACATTGAGGTCCGAACTGTGTGTTTTCACAATTATAGATGTCATTTCAACATCTATGAGCGCCTTGTCCGCAGGTAATTAAGAAACTTGTCTCCTGTTTTTCTTTTGCTTGCATTCTATTTATACGTCTCCACTCCACTTTCTCCAATATCCGATTACTTTGTGCAGTAATTCTATGTAAACTTGGTCGTCATCATCAGATCTTTGTAGATACTGATTTAATATTATTTGGTTATTTCCAGATTTGTGAATTGCCCGTTGTGCCACGCCAACCTACAGGATGGTGTCAGGTACAGTAGCAACACTAGAAGGCAGAGCAGGAGAGAGGACTTAATCATGCATTAGATAAACATAAATACATTCAAAATCCACTAAATTCGTGTGTGTAACTTATTCGTACAACGGGTTACGTGCTTCCATATTTGAAAAACAATCATTTATTGTATTGTTCTGCATGTATTTAAGGAAGCAAAGCTCGAGCGGGAGGAGCTCGGTACTACTACTTGCATAGAAAGAGCAACTGGAACTATACATCTATTTTTGTGTGTGCATGAGTGCTCATCAAGCAGATGCGACTAAGTTTTGGGGGTCAAATATTGATCATTAAATTGTGCTGATTTATAAATTAGACCTCGCGGATGAAAATGGCACCTTGATGATTTTCTAACCACGAGCAGTCGTAATTTTAATTAATAGCTCTATTAGCCTAGCTTGCACCACACAGTGTAGTGCATTTAGAATCACAACAACAGCCGCGGTATCTTCGTTTTGCCACCTATTCATTGTGTCCCTTGTAATTGTTTTGTTCTTCTATCTAGCATTGAGGGTGCACGATTTATGGAATCTGCTGTTGTCGCATGAATTTACACAATGATGACGTGGTGAATGGAATCCACCCCTCGCATGGCGCATTTGTTTTCATTTGCATGTTTGACACTTAGACTGCGGCGTGGCGATTAACAAACACATGCCACTTGACACGACTGCGATGTGATCGATGGTGCTGCGCGTGGTGGCTGCATGTGCGTTCACATCTGCAAGACGTGGCTGTGCGAAACACGTGCCAGCATCATGTGTTGTTCACAGCACTCTGTCACCACGACGATCACGTGACAACGGTGCGGAACAATGCCAGAATGGTGCATGCCAGCTAGCTAGCAGAGTGCAACGTGCGTGCCCGACTCATCTAGTCATTGCGGCCTTGATCGAACATTGAACATTGAACTGAGCATTGATGCAAAACAATGTGCGCAAGAATCACATGGGAAACATGGAGACATAGACATGCATTTGCACGCAGCAGCGCCTGCAAGCCAATTGCTGCAAGCAAAATTCATTGCATTGCGAAGCGTGCGCCTGTGAGCTTTGTAAGATAAAGTTAGTCTTTGGACTTTCCTTTGTCGCTCAAGTGAAACACAGGCCATCTCGATGACGGTAATAATAACTGCTGCCTGTTTAAACTAGCTGTCGTATGGATTTTCCTTTGTCGCTCAAATGAAACACAGGTCATATCGATAACGGTAATAATAACCGCTGCCTGTCGGTGCTCCTCTGATTCGAGGCTTGTTCAACGAACTATCCCCCCGTCTTCAAATGCAGATGGCGTCAGAGACTCTAATCACAGGAGGAGGAGGCTTTCTGCGCAAGGCAGCAGCTGCTTCTACTATTGCATTTGCGGTAATTCGATTATTCTCGAGAACGTTCCAAGGGCACGTCTCAAACAGAGAGAAGGAGCTGAAACAACGACGGCCGCCGATAATAACGTCACCGATTATCCATGCAGAAGCTTACTCTAAGCTAAAGCGCCTCAACCAATCTAATGTGGTTGTAATTATTGATTTTGATCGAACGATATCCTCCAAAGATAGCCAGGTTCTAGGTTCTGTAACTCTATATATCATCATGTATGAGGGAAAATGCGACCTAATTTTCATTTCTGCCTCCTTATTATCAGGAATGTCACCATCTTGTTGGAGAGTCAAAGCATATGCCAGAGGAGTAAGTGAAAAATGATAGTGCAGATGATGATGATCATGATGATGATGATGAGGTTGGCGATATATTAAAACTGATGTCAGTACGCTTGTTACAATGCTAAATATGAAATAGTACCTAATTTGTCGACTTCAGGTTCAGAAAGAAATTTTCGGTTCTTCTTGACAATCCCAATATCGTTGGGACTAGATGGTACCCACTCGATGCTTTTGCGCAGTAGTCCTACCATTCTTTGATGGTCCAATTGATGTATCCCTCAGGTGGAACATGGCGCACGACCTGTAATTTGATCATGAAGAGCTGTCAATATTGAATGCTTCTCTGAATGAATAATGTTACTGCCTTCTGTGCCTACGTAGAGACTAGTTTGTAGTCTTTGTTATCTGTAAACATGCAATAGATTTCATTGGGGATGGGAGGGAGGTTATCGTGTCTCATAACATACACATTATGATAACTAGAATAGTACAGTACAAGCTGACGACAGAGCAGATAAATGCCATGATAAAGACAAGCATTGACGGCAACACAGTGCGCTTGCGTCCAGGAATGAAAGGTAAATAAACGCCATTGATGAGTATTTATTTTGCAATTACACGGAACATATTCGAACCCCTCCTTGCTACTTGTGTAGAGCTTCTGGATATGCTGGCGTCTCTATCTGTCCCAGTACTTATCGTTTCGGCGGGATTAAAGGACCTTATTATCCGTTTCTTAGATGTTTGGGGTGTTCATCATGGTAATATGTTAGAGGAGATGGAGCTCGAAAGTATGCTTGTATTGTTGCACGAGGTTCATAGAATGATATGCTTTGAAGAGGTGAGTTTAAATAGCAGAGAGCAGAGAAAACGAGGTTATCGTTTGTGTTATCATCATCCTGGTTGATTTTATGCCATGGTTTGCTTATGCTATGGTCTATTCTGATTCGTCCTCTATCCCCTCTGATTACCTCTACTCAAAGCAAATACAGTCGTCAGTTCCAACGAGATGTCGTTTAATGAAGAAGGTGTTATAGCTAGTTTCAGGAACCCACAGGTCACTTATCACATTGCATATTCTACAGAAAAATACCCCATTGTGCTAATTAATGCTTTAATTTCCATCCTTCATCTTCGAATCAACTTGCCATGTAACCGGCACAAGCGGAACAAATTTAGTACGGTATAAGAAGTCAACATTAAACGAGAGAAGGATAGGAAAAACTTATGGGCTTGTTTTGGTTGTTCCCCGCTCATTTTCTTCACTCACCTTTAACATCGCACATAGGTGACATCAAGGAACAAACGTTTGACATTCTCGCGACACACAAACTACTTCATGAAACATAAGGTCAAGTGATAACATGGGCGGCTTTGAACTGTCTACAGTGCAGAGAGTCCATCATGTAACATCCCCATTTTCTTTGCATGAATTCGCTTTTCAGGGAAGTTTATTGGCATTACGGCCTCTAATGACGTCTTACGATTTACATCTTTTGGTGTGATTAATAGGATGAAGGAAGAAATAGATACATTGTCATTGGTGATTCACCGAGGTAAACAATGACCTAAGCGAAAGTATAACCAACGTTGAATTTGTTAGTTTCTCTTCTATATTCATGAGACGATAGTCCCAACTGTTATATTTATTAACAGAGACGCTTCCATTGCTGATCAATTGCCCGGAGAGAGTTTAAAGTTTGGTTTCTACGATGGGGTTAAAGCTTGGTAGCAAACCCACACATTCATAACAACGGTCCCCCTTCCCCCCCCTCCCCCCCCCCACACACACACATGCACATCAGGGCGAAAGAGGAGGACTATGTAGCGGCCTATGACGTAATCATCAGGAGTGGGTAGATACATGCACTATAAGTAATATTCTGTTAGGGTGATAGTTGAAACAATGATACTAGTTCATTATGGAATGAAGGCAGTAGCTCTCTTGTGCTAATACTTTCTAGTAAACACATGCACAATATCGAGTGCAATGGACAGTAACTATGCGAACACGTCCAAACATGCCACAATGTGGATCGACTCTACTAAGCTTTTAAATTGCATCATTGATCATATAAATTGCTTTCATGTCATAGGGATGGGAACCTTATCGTCGAGCAATTAAAAGGAATTTTTGCTTTTCAAAAAGAAAGCTAAATGCGTGTGTGTGTAATAACGCATCTTGATGTAGACATGCGCGTGCTAGAACCTATATGTGCTGCTAACAAAGCTGCATTATTCATACCATGCAATACATAACCCACAGATGGCCTTATTTCCCCCTGAATAACGCATATAATAATATGTGCACATAATTAATGCATTCGCGATGCATATATAATGTGCTTCTGAAAGTAAAGTCATTCCTGGTAATATAGGATGCAACATAGCAATGCAGATAATGTACTTTGATTGCTGCTTACAGCTGCGGGCACCTTTTTCGCTGCTTTAGACTATGTATACACCCAATAAATGGTTCTTAAAACTTTGTAAGGTTTAGCTACACCTTACAGACATAAAGCGGATGGCTATAAGCTACACAGATAATCATGCTGTGCACAAAAGCAAAGTAACCAACGTCGCAACGTGAACTTTCAGTGTGCGTTCATGTTCTCACGACTAATAAAAAAGCCTAATTTGCACGGACTTCGCATCGATCGCTATGGTTGATAGTAATGAAGGTAATGTTCAACCTGGTAAAGCGCTGCATTTAAGGATGCTTATACATGGTCATATTTTTCTTTTGGTTGAGCATTCGTAATAGCAAAGCAAAAATATGCGAGCTCTTTATGCAGCAGCTGCTGTATATGCAGGAGCAACATCCGTCATCACCATTATTTCAACAATTATACTGTGTTTATTTACTATCAGAGAGAAACGTAACATAGATCCGATTTTCAAACTTCGCTTCTGTTGTATGGGTTATTACTGTATCATGAACTAATAACTCATTTCTTAAATTTTCTACTTTGCCTTTTATTCTATGGCTTTTGTAGTCGTTTACTGGAGCTCACTACGCTGCTCAATCTTTGAAATACTGATGGCATCTCTTTATAAACCTTCTTCTTTGCCTTCTTTCTCTGATTTTTCTTAGGAGGCTGCCTTAGAGATCTGACGGATACCTTGTCCTTCTTCCGCCCTAGTTGGCGACCCTCATGGTTCCGATGTACAATCTCACTGTGACTTGCTCCAGAGGATTTTTTATCCTTAAAGCCTTTCATTCCGCTATTATTTGCAGCTAAATGATCAAATCGTCTGCTCGGAGTCTCACAGAATCTATCCCCGTCTTTCCCCATCGCAGATTCTCCGTAATTCACTGCAGCTTTCACTTGACATCTTTCTACTTCGTTTCCTTGCATATCCCTTCGCTCTAATTCTGAGAAGGTTGTTTTTTCAGAATCGTCGGACGAATCACCATCGTGGATTTTGCCTTCCATGTCCCTCCTCTCCAAATCCGAGAAGGTCGTGGAAACAGATTCGTTCCCACTTTTCTCCCCCTCGTCAATATCCACTTTTCGGTTAACATTAATAAGACCGCTTGACATTAAACCAGTGTTTGGATGTGCATTAGTCATCGACAAGGCAGAATCATTCTCCTCAGTAGTTTTGACTGTAGTCGTATCCATTTCACGGGGGATATTTATATTTAGTATTGATTCCGATTTGGTGAGTGACTTATCTTTAGATAGGAGAGAATCGTTTTCCTTCATATTTCGAGCTGTAATCGTAGATATGATCCCGACAACCTTGCTGTCATGAGTTCCCATCGTCCTCTCGGAGGTCTCTCTCGATTTCATGGATATTGGTGTGCATGAAAGGTTGGTACTATGAAGCGAGTCTGATTTGTAAACCATCTTTACATTCGATGATGGGACTTCTTCCACCGTTTTGAAACTGATAGGAAATGATGCAGTCGTACGATGGGCTAAATGTAAAAGTTTACTGCACTCGATGTCGGAGTGGACAAGGCACTCGTTGACCGAACAAATTCTCCACCCTTCTTTGACCCCTGCCGCTGCTGCTTGGCATCCCTGGGTTATATCTGCGACACGTAATCTCTCATACATGAAACCGATATCATTCCCAGAATTAAATACAATAGTTGTCACTGCTTTCCGATCACGGCGGCTGTGAAGTTCATTTTTACTGTGCACACCAGCTCCAAAGCATAAAAATGGCATCGTTAGAATGCTGTTCATGAACGTTATAGAACCAAAACGTAACAAAATATCAAATAGTAAAGAAGTAGCTGTCGCTCCGTGCCAGTCACCATATCTTTCCCTCAAGCTGTACGACAAAACGATAACCAGAAAGGTGCATCCAAGAACGAAAACTACTAGAGCAGCAGCAGCAATATTGTCATATACCCTCCACTTATGCGTGTTTACTACATATGGATCATGTTCTCTGGCAAAGCACCCCTTGTTGTCCAAACCATTATCCCCGTCGTCATCATCGTTGATACCCTTCAAGTGATAGACTGATGCTGCATGTTCAGGAGGAAGCATGTTTGATGATCTCCGTCTACGTAGTCTCTTTGTCCTTGAGAGCGTAATCTCCCTATTTTTTGACGGTGGTCTTAACAATCGCTTCTGGGTAACATTGACAAGGGAAGTGTCGTCGCAGTTTGCACCGCTACTTTCAAAGACTAGCTGGCCTGGCAGGATCGAAGTGTATTGTACTTGTTTTCTTTTTGGTTGTGGTGCCGTCCTCACCGCTCTTTTCTCTGCACGTTCTCTGGCAAAATCTGTGCCAACTATAGCAGCTGCAGCACCGACGAGAACATCTTTGTTGTTGAGGTTCTCTTGTCTTTCTTCATCTTTATCATTTTCTTCCTCTTTATTGTCGCCATCCTGAGCGGCATCTTGCTCATGGTTTTCTATCTTTGTGTTGTTCAGGTACTCTTGTTTTTTTTCATCTTCATCATTTTCTTCCTCTGCATTGCCATCGTCATCTTGGCCGTCATCATTAAGCTCTTGATTTTCTACCTTTGCATCCTCATTCCTGTCTATATCCCCCCCTGCACCATCATCATCATCCATGTTGCCTCCACCTTCATCTGCGCCATCACCTACATCGTCCCCGTCCCCTGCATCGATTTCTATATTCGCATCCTAAATGTGAGAATACGAGAATAATGTGAGTATATTGTTCTGTTTGCATTCGGCCTTGGGAAAACTACAAAATGGATTTTTCATGGCGAAACTTCTATTGTAGTTGACGTTTTCCACTCAATTATATTTACAAGTTTGAGTACTCCCTAATAGTCGCAACATACCCTAGGTAGTAGTGCGTTTGGCAAATATTTTCCACACACACACACACACACACACACACACACATATTCTTTACACACAAACATGTCAGGCAACATATGGAATGTTAATTTGTCACTCCTCACCCCAATTATCAAGGAAACGATCAGTATAGCCCATTGAACCCACTCAGCAATTTTTGACTGCTTGAGTGAAATGCGATATTGCATTGGAGGGCCACGGAGAACAAAATTGAAGAAGATGTAAGGTACAGGAAAACTGATGAGCATTGTAACCAGTGCACACGAGACGTATGTAGACAGATAGAAGAGTTTTTGATCTTGGCCAATCAATAAAGCGTTCGTTGCCATCCCATTGAAAATAATGAGTGCCAGTGTCAATAATCGCTTTCTCGAGTCCATGTAGTCCCCTGCATGGCGAAAGCATATCGAAATCCAAGGATGTCTTCGCCTGTAGATATGCATAATTTAAACAAGTCAGTGTTTTTACCAGTAACACGATCAAGAAGAAGTACTACATATAGCTGGTAATTTTGAAAAGCATGACAGTTTGACACCTGACAGCCCATATCTGTGACGTCCAGAAGTTCTCCCATGATCTAGATTCCATTGTCATCTTATAAGTGATTCCATTTTGCATTCTCCAGAAATCATGAGATGATTCCTGGCCACTACTTCTAGCCACTTTTTTGTCGTATGCCCAAGTAATTGGGAAGGATAAAACGAAAAGAGCAATGATAATAAACAGAAGCAACGTCATTGGGTTCTCATAGGAAAAAGCTTCGGCCTTAACGTCACCCTCTTGAATAGTGTTGATCCTAACAGCAAACGTCGTCAGGTGGAAGAGGTTGCACTTGACGCTGGATGACGTCATTGCGGCGAAATCCACACCCGATGTTGACCAGCTTCCCAACGACGTGTTGAAGAAAAAACAACGGGTTGTATTAGGATTGGAAGATCGAAGGCCTGCACTAGCAAGTGGTTCAGGCACTTCTAACTCGATTGGCGTTGAAAGATTCGAAATAACAACGCTCTTTTTTTGTTGGAGGATCTTAACCCCAAATGTGGAAGAGATTGGAGCTAGGAGAGACATTGCAATACTCGTATTTTCAGCAAAAAACGAGGGGTATGTGTTACTTCTGGAATGGAACGTTACCAAGGACACAGGTGTTGTAAGATCTAAGAGAGAATTCGGAAATGACTTCGGAATGGTTATGTAAAAAGAGTTATTTTCTCTCTTTGAGTATATCTTAGATCCAGCGATTCGTTGAGGCGAAGTCACCTTTGCCAAAAGAGAGAGTTGGGGTGTGTATACCTCCCGTGAGCTACCGTCTACAACGAGATCATCTTCGATGACTTCTGAGGCCTTCAAAAGCAAGGATTCTATCTCTGCAGAGGCAACCTTTCTTTCCTGGTTTGATAGTTTTTTATCCGAGGCTATGAAGGTAGCAATGTCCCCCAGTGTCGATACTACTGGTAAAACAGTTTTTACTCGCATCTCTGGTTTTTCAGGACTTAGGACGGTCTTGATCATTTTAAGCATTGTAGGCAGAGCTTCGGGATCTATTGCTTTTCTACCACTCTGAGAATAAGAGACTTCCGCTAGGAGAGTGTACGGAGTCTGGATACGATCTTCGTAGCTGGCATTGGCTTTTTCCTGAAACACCATAAATCTCTCCACCATAGACAGTAATCGGGATCTTGTGTTATTTGCCAGCCCTGAATCAATCCAACTGTGATGGCTGCGCCGCATTTCCATAGCAGCCGCATGTATATACTGACGAAACCTCTCGAAACGAGTCTCATTCAAAGATTTGTCCATCAGGAATAACATCCTAGTTACGTTGAGGGGGCGGCTCTCTACGAACGTGCTCATGCTAACACTAGTTTCAACCCCGAGGGCGTCTGAGATGGAACCAGTCAGCTTCACAGATGAAGTCTCCTCAGTGTAAAGATGAGTAAGAATGTAAGGAAGGTACTGGAAGTGGCAAAGGCGAAAAGGAAACCAGCTTGGCTCGGCATACCGGAAAGAATATCTGAATTATATATATATATATATATATATATATATATACATTAAATCGAACTAGAAAGCTAAAGTATAAGCATGATACGTATTCATAAATAAGTTACAGAATGAGCATATTGATAAGCAAGTATGTGTGTGTGCGTGCGCGCGCGTGTGTGTGTGTGTGTGTGCGTGTGTGCGTGTGTGCGTGTGTGCGTGTGTGTGTGTGTGTGTGTGCGTGCGTGTGTGTGTGTGTGTGTGTGTCATTTTTGTGATGTCGTGCTCACTAGTGTCAAGTATACATCTAAAGGTCGCCGTGAAGAATCGATAGAATAATGAAAGTAAAACTGGAAAATATTGAAATGGCTCTATTATTCGCTGATCAAACCTAAGAGGCATATCATCATCCACCCAGCCATTGCAACTCAACCGAAATTCGGTTTTCATGCTGAGTCCACGTGCGGGTTCCACATTGCAAGACCCCATTGCTGGAGGCAAGTTCATTTGCACCTGGTTTACATTGAAAATCACTTCTCTCTCCTCTGACCCTCGTATCGATTATCCTTTGTGTGATGATTGATGAAAGCTCGTCTTCTCCTTCATTCCTTTGAGGCAATTGCCGACTTTCCAATTTTCGAATCTCACATATTGTCACCGCATTGGATATCGTGTGAATGCATCAAAACAGGCTATGATTCAGGTGCATTTAGGGGAGCTTATGATGTATACGTGTACTTATATGTAATAAATATGAATTAATACCTCAACGCTTGCTCTACCCAACCCACGAGAGACTGCATGGATTGCGGTCACTTCAAAGGTATACCTACCGTTTCAACAAGTTCAGGTTGATTCCAACGGTATAAGCGACAGTCGGAAGAGGCGTTATTCGTGCGTATCGAGCAATTTTCAAGGACTAATCATAACAACTCACCTTTCGCCTGGAGTGAATACATTAGAACTAAACGTAAGGACAGGATTTGTTCGGCTTGTCAAAACATTTTCACTGGAGAACAGTGGTGCTGTAATATGTGACGTGCAATTCCATAAGATGGAGGACACACGTGAAGGATCTTTAATTTTTGCGACAAAGGTGATTTCTTCTTCGCTATTGAACTTTATTCTCTGGAACGTATTTCGGGCTACTCGAGAGTTTCCTGTCAATTGATCTAGATTTCAGCTCAAAGTAGGTGTTAGGGAAGAAGGGCCGATTGTTATTTGACATAGTTAAGGTGATTAAATGTGATCGACTTGGTTTTTTTTTTCTCAGGCGTACTTATTACAAACTCTTGACAAGGACAACAATTGACTGATACATCTGATTACACGTCCAATATGAGATTGTCGGAACAAACACCTTGAAACACTGAAGCCTCTATTTGCGGAATTTCGATACGTTTTATCCCGAGGGTCTGCATGGTTGTCGCAGTCCTTCCTGTGTCACTTGTTGTCACGTTCAGCCTGATATAATTTTAGGATTTGTAGCTTGGAGTTAAGGGCAGATTCCGTATGTTTTCAATATATTATTTCTTGACTTATGAATACCGCACTTGCACACACAGAGGACATCATATGTGTCTGTGTTTGTAAATACGCGTGCCCCTGTGAGTATGTTCTACCACCTTATTATATATGAATGTCCAGGTACAAGAGTCGAAGCTGGAAGAGGCAGCACACTCATATTTTGTGTAGGCAGCAGTCCATTCACTAAGCTTCCGTTGCTTGCATACGCTACACTCCAAGCAAAACGCAGCGACTCTTTGCCACCTTCATCACGTGACTCCGAGGCGTTCAAATATACAAAATTACTATTGAAGGATATATCATCTATGTACACGTCGCGGCTTAACCCCCCATGAATGTAAGCGAAGACTGGAAGCGTCTTAGAGTGGATAATGATAGTCCTGTTTGCTTCACCAATAAACACCTAAATCATATTGATATATGTTCTCTCAGAGGGAAATGTAAGTAGATTTTGGAAATGTTTCATGAACGAATATAAACTAAAACACACACACACACACACACTCTTTACATCAGCATTAAAATTAAGTGAGTTTATAAACTAACCCCTTGTTGAATGAAAGTAGCTCTCAGCTGTAATGCATAACTCCGCCCCATTTTGAAGGAATGTTTCGCTATGAATAGATATAATGTCTTTGGATTTGGAATCTCAATTTTTGAATACGGCGTGAGCGCACCCTGGTACTTAAGTAAGGATGGGGGAATATATGGTGACGTGGGTGCTAGCTGCGACCAACGCAACTTTGTTTTAATAACGCTTCCTTGGCCCCCGCACAGAGGATCAACTTCAGCGCGAATTACAAGCTCTTCTGACGGCCAAACTTGGATGGTTGTTGGGCAAGGAAGGCGTATTGTAGGCACCCGGAATGAGTTCTTCCTAACTGTAATATTAGTAACACTGACACCGCCAACCCAGTTCTTCACCTTCACCGAAAATGTGTGCTCTCCGGTAGTAAGGTTCACTGGCAAAAGTTTAAAGCTTCCAGATTTAAGGGTTGAAAGCATTTTTAGCATGTTAAGAGAGCTGCCCTGATAACTCCATTCGAATGTGAATTGCCGACCATATGCACCCATACTCGCTGTTGCATCTATCGTAGCAGAATCGCATGTTCCCAGGCTCTCTGGTCCTAATAAGTTACATTTCAACTTAGCGGAAGATCATTGATTGCATGGGCCAGTATCTATTTCCCCTTTACTTTTAAGTTTAGTTGTCGTACTTCTACCTGTCAAAATAGCTCTGATTGGTGGCTGGTTAAGAGGGGGTTCTATGCGTTGGTATTGCATTGTATTATATCTAAGCAGCATAGAATCCATGACTACATTGCTTTTAAGCTGTACTGCATCTCCAATTCGCATCGTAAAACCTGAGTCTAAGTACACAATGAGCTTGTCTCTATCATCATCCCAAATACATGTGGGATCTTTTCCGAATAAAACAAACGACTCCGGAAGCAGAAACTCCTCGCATGTTAGCGCTGGGGTTGATGTAGGCTTTTGGAATTTTATTACAACCCCTGTCATTGAGTCTGATAGGCGGGCCCAAAGAGTCTCCTGTAATGATCCGTAAAATGAAGATATCATCGACATTCATCTTAAAGAAAGTATGAAGTGTGTGGTGCTTAGATTGTGTAGGTATGTAAATTTGCTTGTTGAAGAAGCGCGATAATTGAATCCCAAAAGTAACATAGAAAATACGTACCGGCTCGGTGATAGTTGGCGTGATCGTGACAGGGGATAGGGTCGTTGGTGCTTTTGTTGGGCAGACTGTGGATGGGGATGTGCTCGGCAAGCATGTACTCGGTGACATCGTACTGGGTGAAAGTGAAGGCATAGCCGTTGTTGGGCTTAGCGTTGAAGGCGAAAGTGTGGAAGGAGAAAGAGTAGTCGGACTCAAGGTAGTTGGCGCACAACTTGTTGGTGAGATTGATGTGGGTGAGTTTGAGGGTGCCTTAGTGGAAGGAGATCCCGTAGACGGAGAAGTGGAGGGGGAATTTGTTATGGGAGATAATGTAGTCGGACTCGATGAGGGTACACCTGTAAAAGGAGATGAGGTTGGGGCTAGTGTGACCGGTGACCTTGAAGAAATGGTGTAGCCTCCAGTCGATTTTATTTGGTATGTCCACGATTGAGGCATAAATGGGAGACTAATGGGATCCGCGGTGGTAAACGAAGATCTGAAACTCCAGTCTTTGTAGTGTACACCGGATTCAGAGTTGTAGATTCGAACCTTTGAGCTGTCAACTATAAACCAAAGAGGCCATGTCTTCTGAAATGACCCGCCGCTGCAGTACTCACTAGGAATATACCATCTAACTTCGCTCCCATAATTTGGAATTTTGGCGTTCAAAATCACAACGCATCCACTTCTAATACTACAATGAAAATGAATATCATCCCCAGTGTATTTTTTAAGATCTAAATTCCCGGTCCCAGTGACGTCCACCTTGAATCGTAAATAGGTCCCGCCCTGTTGCAAAAAGAGTTTTTAAAGGATATTCTTCTTCGATTTTAATGTAGAAGTCCTGTATGTACTATGTTTGCGTGAAATCCGTGAGGATGTAAAACATGGCATGCATATGTGGTGAATGGGCACAGTTATTAGGTGCAGTAAACGAGAACCCTCTCGGATAAATAGGTGAGGAGGAAAAGGAGAGAAATATTTCTTACTATGGGGAACGGGCACTTTGTAGGAGAACTCGTAGGAACAGTTGTACTCGGGGTTAGCGTTGGGGCATAGGTGATTGTGGGAGAGAAGGTCGGGCCGAAAAGCTTGTATGCAAGTATATTTTTAACTTCATATCCTGAATACGAGTTCCGGTTGTCCCACTTGTCAGCTTTTTGTGAATCCGTGCAGGTTGCGTCGTTCTCATTGGCAAAGTTGTAACCCGTGGAAGATTTTTGAATGGAGACCTGCCCGGTCGCCGCGTCCAAACTCAGCGTTGTCATGACCATCTTACCACCACACTTTCCTTTCCCAAAAAGCCACTTGCTGCTATCTCCTCGATACTTAACGATCATACCCCATGGATTTCCTGCTCCGTCCATAGCCCACCCATCTCGAACGCATTGGTAGCCATCGGGAGCTTCACTTCTTAATTCTATCTCAGATAAATCGTTTACAAATAGACCTGGGATAGCAACTTTTCCACCCAACATTCCACTTTTCTTGAACCATCGTCGATACGTGGGTGCGCCGGTTGGTATATTGGCTCCAGCAAATGTAATTATGGAGAGGAGAAGGGCTAAGGCACGCTCCATTCCGTGTTGGTTTGGCCAGGGCCAGAAGTGTGCCTGTGCCTAGAGCGCACCCATCTCCATTCTTCTACGAGGCAGAAATCCTCTCGAATGTAACCGCATAAATGGAACTAGTGTAACTAGTACCGGTAATCTACAGGTAGTAATTTAAAGTAACAGCAGTTATTATTCATGTCGCGATGTTGGAATCCACTGGAATTCAGGAAATCCAGGAAATCGTAGGTTATTTGGATCTGAAACGTGCACTCCAAAAGACCGAAACACTGGCCATCAGTTCTTCTCCCGATGATGTTCCTTACTAAATGAGCTGTTCAGAATAGTGATAAATAATGTGTGGGAAATTGGATCCTACTAGATCCACTCACAGCTCTACGACAGGAAAAAGTGCCGATGAAATTTAGACACGTTTTGGCAAGTCGGAACACCGGTAACGGTGCTCGCTTGTTGTAACCGACGAATCGAATCGTACAGTTCTGAGACGTGACGTTCAAGTTTCAATCAATGGGGAAACGTTGAATGTTCAGCTGCTCGGAAGAAAGGATTGTGGCTGCTGCTGCTGCTTCTTCCTCACGCAGCTCTAACTCTCACATCCAAAAGCATACCTACAACCTGAGGAGCTTTTGCTCGAAAACCACAGAGCTAGGTAGGTGCCGTGTAATCGCTGTGGCAGGGTGTTTTGCAAGCCAGAACTGGGGGAGGTGATGACGCTGGAAGGGGCTGGCGGAGCACTCATCAGACCACGGAAGCTTCTGTGGAGGATGATGAAAATGACGCTGGAAATATGGACATTAATCAACTGATACGAGAACAGTCATTGGAAAAAGCTAACCAGGAAATAAAGCAGGCGACAAAAGCCTATTGGGATGATGAAAATGGCACCGTAGCGGTTTACTTCGCAAAGCGCCTAGAAGGTAAGTGGATGATGCATGGGTTCATAGCAGAAGCTGACGACGAACCACACTCAGCACTGTATACACCACGTTTATAGTATGTATAGCATATATGCATATATATATATATATATATATATATATATATATGTCATACAAAACTGTTTCTATTATCAAAGGCATGTGCCCGAAATCATCACATCCTTGTTTCCTCATCAGCACCCATACAGTTGCCCTCTGTGACTTCAATGCAAGCTTCAGTTGTCAAAATCCTTCACATAGAGAGTTGGTACGAGCATAAAGCGCGAAGAGAATATTGGCATTGTGAGATTGGCCATGTCAAATTTGAGCTACACTTTAGAAGCCTCGCGTATTTTCTATGAGACGGGTGTAATTTAAATGCTTCACATTTTCCCAATGTAGCTGTACAAAGCTTGGGCGCATTATTTCCATGCATGATGCTGGTTGCATCTGCGATATATATAGCAGTAGCTGCAGCGCAGACGCGTTGACGCTTAAACATGAGACGGATGTACTTAGTGAATTGAAATTGCTTAACACAGTCAATTGTGCCATCCTCATGTAGCTGTGCAACGAACGCAGCGACTACACCGCTAATGTTGAATCTGATGATGATGTGTGTGCATGTGTGTGTGCACACACATGCACATGCACGGCCAGCAATGGGCTAGCCAGGGCGAATGCACTTTGATCGATGATGACAAACCTTCGAAGAGCACGACAATTGCGCACTAGTAGCCACACATGTTGTGTGAGAAATGCATGCATGTAGATGTTCCATTGATTTTCTACACGTGTGGGCAAAGACAGCCGCTCTGGACTTTGTTGTTGCAATGCGATGGGCGCATGCTGATGCGTTTCCATTATTTTTGTCAGTTGGCTCGTCATCCCCCCCCCCTTTTTTTTCCTAATTGCGGAGGACGATGACATGTATACGCACGTAGCTT